>APFE031295585.1:0-27062 GCA_000404065.3 Pinus taeda
GATGAAAACTCGAAAACCTCTTCCACTATGAAAATAGATTGAAAGAACTAGTAAGTTTCAGTGTTTATTACCATCATTGTTTTACTCTATCGAGCACTTGAATGAACCATTTTGGTAAGTGAATTTTTTTAGTTTTATACCATTTGCCTTTTGTAAATGAAAGCATAACCATATTTTTCAAGTTTGTATGTGAATTTTTTCTAACACATATTGAATGTAATCATTTCAGGATATTGCACAAGATATGTTAAGCTGGAGGACCACCAATGTCAAAGTTTTATAACTGAAAGAAAAAGCAATCTTAGATCAATTTTGCGGCCAAGTACAGGGACTGTAGTTCCAATAATTTCAGATGTGCAAATATTGGAAGTCTCAGCTTTCCAAAAGAGTTTTAATAGACAATAGAATAGTGATTTGGTCAAATTTGAAGTTTATAAGCTAGAATTACACTGATACTTCCTATATAAGCTAGAATTTATTTTTAGTTTTATAAATGAGACCTTCCATATATTTTTAATATAAGTATTTTTGTTTCTTCGTATTTTTATTTTTATTTCAATTCCATTAAGATGTAATTATGTATATATGTTTATTTTTTGTAATCATATGTAGTTTCCCAACTATGATTTTGTCCCTATAGTTGGTTCAATTGTGGCTGAGTTCAAGGCCTGTGCAATATGATCTTGTGTGGTTACATTTCTCAATCACACGTGTAAGAAGAGTAATTCATTTACTAATGCAGCCTTTGATATAGTAGTATCTTTTTGTTTGTGAAAAAATAAAAAGAAATTTGAAAATAATTTACTATTGTCAATTGAATTGCTTTTTTTTTTATGCTTTTCATTATAGAAGTGTGACCTAGATGTGTGCCCCTCTAAATGAAATTAAGACCTGCCCTTCAAATTTGATCACTGGTTGGGAGTCAGTCAACTAATGAAATAGTCTGATTAAGTTGATAGAATTAAAAACAACTTTTAATTCCACAAGCAAAAATAAGGCAGTTAAACCTGATGGATTCATTAAACTAACATGAAACCAATAAAAGTTTAATTAAGAAGGATAGAGAATAATAAAAGATACCATAAATACCTAAAATTGATTAAGCAAAGTAGTTCAATTATTAAACTAGATTAAACCAGATTCATGGCAAATGCATACAGCCATTGTGAGGAAAATATTGAATGAGAATGGAAAGTATAAGATACCTGTAGCTCTAGCTCCAATTTTTCTGGCGAAAGATGTTGAAAGATTTGCATCATATTAAAGTCTCGTCTCTCCTCTTTTTTCTATTGAGCTCATATGGAAAATCAACATTAACATCCTCCCGCAACTTAGGATGACATGAACACGGTACCCGGAAATGAACACGCGATCAAATTGATAGGAAATAATGATATATGGATGGAATTCGATGCCGTAGAGCTTAAAATGATACCGTATAAATGGAATTCGATGCCATCCATGTATACGGTCATTGATAAACATACATGTGTTGCTTTATAAATTACCTGCAATCTTACATAGTTTTGTGCACTGTCGCCAAAAGCCACGCTGACTGCATGATCCACAATATCTGAGATTTCTTCACTCACAATATTCATAATCGGCCTTGCCCATTCCACTATTCCCCACTATTTTATGGACAATCAATTGCTCCCCGTCCCAAGGACGACACCAAGATATCATCCACCCCATTAACAGACGCAAAGTCAACCTTATTATTCAACACATGAGTAATGGCCGCCGCTGCGGGATTGTTCATCACGAACCCTCTATCTATTCCCACAATTGTTGTTTGCCCGTCCACAGATTTAATGGGAATATGCATCTCAAATCCTGGAGAGCACATGGTTGCATGACAGACTTCCCACATACTGAAATTGTAATTCTGCGTGTGCTTTGCACATGCCTCTATTAACAGGAACGGTGAACCGCTGCATAAATCGTAGCAGGGTATCAGAATCGGGTTCAGTGTCTCTCTCAATGTTAAAGGCAGCCCATTGCTACTTCTGAATAGCCCGTGCATATTGATGCAGCAGCTTCCTTGAGCCTCAGGATTAACCTACACAGCAGCCCACATGATGACTGCGTTTTAGTATTAACATGTGTTTCCCCTTTCATATTTTGAAATCCATCGTCTCTTGGGCCGTGTAAAGAGCTCTGCTGTTTTCACCCTTTGCAAATAAAACAATCCTCTCCCGCTTCCTTCAACGACTATATTTCCTTCCTAGGCCCTTCGAAAATTTCATCGACTCCAAGGTTTCATGGTTTCCATTATATAAACGCAAGTGGCCATTATTAGTGCAACTCGGAGTTTTCATAGTTTCCCTAATATAAACGCGAATGGCCATTATTCAAGTTTGATAAATTGCTTTATTGTAATATGCTGCTTTTGTCTGCTTTTGTCAGAGAATATGCTTTTTTGCGAATATTTCTATAACAAACGCAGTAGTCTATAACGCGATTTTTTGAAAGCCTTTCTGACGGATTTTTCCGGGCAAAATCCGGCAGCAATTCATTGGAATCCCAAGTTTGATAGCTAGTTTCTGCACAATCAATGGCTCCCATGGGTTTTCCAGGGCGCTGAATCCAAATATGCAATTAAAAAACCATTTTAACTGCTAAAAATCAAGATTTAACCTCATTTCTTCCGCCGGATTCCGTTACCGAAATCTCCAAAAAGTCGCATTATAGACAACTCCATAACAAACTCTACGGTAATGAAATATGTCAGAGATTATAACAAACTACACGCGCCCATTACATGGCATAAATTCGTTTGAACTTTGGATGTTATCCAAGCTCCACTGCTCTCGGTACCTGTCACATAGGGCAACCACTCCTTGGGCATGTCCGTTTAAATTCGTTTCAACGGTTCCATAAAACAATACTATATAATACTTATCGTAACGATTCCTTGTAGCGAAGTAAAATTATCTTACGATTTCATTTTCCGGTGCAGAGATGTCTTGCTTGTAAACAATATCAAATGTTGTGTACCAAAAGTTCTTTGTGAAATACAGACACGCAAGAGTATGATAAAATTTGGATGGGCACGCAATGTATGTACTAATACTGAAGCAGCAGAAGATATAATTAAAGGAAGCGTTATACGGATTAATACTAAAATAGAAGTTAAAAAATATCAGCTTAGCTTTTGTTTCAAAGATCCAAAATAATTTGTATGTTAATATCAATCGCTTTGTTCCATCTTATTCCATAGTTTAGATCGAAGAAATTTTGCCGTTATAGAGTTTGATGGCGATGAATGGATATCTGTTTCAATCCAAACGAAAATCACGAAACCACATAAAAACAAAAATAAAAATAAAGTATCATATGCAAAGTTCTGGCAAGTCAAGTACCATGATGTATTTCTTTTATGAATATACATTTTGTCTAAATAGAACATAAATAAAGAATGTAATATATGCAAAGGTTGCACACATTATGTATTATGTATTTTTTTCTGTGACTATGTATTTAATACACCTATATCTTGATGAATTTTTTGTTCCTTATAGAGATTTCAATATCTTTATTTTGATTGATATTCTATCAGTAAGGTAGAGATTTGACCATTAATTTTAGGTATTGTTTATTTTTAAATGACATAATAAAATTAATTTTAGTTTTATTATTAAAGATATTCAAAAATATGTTATGGGGTAATTATAATAAAAGTTAATATTTACAAAATAAAATTAAAAAAACACTAATTTTAGTAATAATATCGAATTTTAATTTGTAATTTTCAAATATTTAAAACATATATTTAGTAATGATTAATTTTTAAATGAATTGAATTTTAAAATATAATTACACATTAAAAAGCCACTATAAATTATAAAAATAAAATATTAAATGCTCAAATAAAATTATTATGTTAAATAGTTTTTTAATAACAATATGATTTTATTTTAAAAAAAAATACAACATATATAAAGCTATAAAAAAATCCAAAATACAATATGAGAATGAGAAAGAACTCACTATGGGCCAATTATGATAATAACAATCAACCAACTTCAGAAAAATTCAAAAAAGAAGAAAATATAGTAAACGTACAACGCATATACAACCATTCGAATAACTTATGTGTGTGGGTTCAACACATTTTTTAAGGTTGTAACAGGTATGCATTTATGTATTTATATTTAGATGAAGTCATTCTTCTGAGTTATAGTTAAGCTTACAATCTAGCTCTAAGTCTAAGTATTCCTTGATTCTCTGCAACTACGCTTGCCTGGTAAGGGATGGATTTGTAAATCGATAGAAATGAAGATTTGAAACATAAATTTCTTGGAATTTCGACATTCCTTTTAGTTTCTTCTCACAATATATTTAGACAAGTCTCCTCTTTATTGATAATCTCAAGTAATATTGTCATTAAGCTAAGAGGCTGGTCTAGTAGAAAGGCTTATTCTAAAGCCCTGTATGAGGGGGATTTGTAAGTTTGTTTGTTGGTCGATCCCTTTTTAAAATAAAATTTAAAACTATGTTTTAAAGAGAAAAATAATGTAGCTTATCATAAAAATAAATGAAGAAGTAAAAAATATATGAGTAATATTTTAAATCTTTTACTTTTAAAAAATATTTCAACAAGAGATTTAAATAAACTATTTGAAGATCAATTTATGTGGATATGAACTTCATATATATCTATATATATTGATAAATTTTCTAAAATAAAACATTCTAATGTTGTATAGAAAAAAATATTCAATGTGGGTTATCAATAAAATACTTTAACAAGAATTAATATGGACATATACTTAAAAATATATTTAATAATAAAGACTACTTTCATTTGCTTGACAAAATGTCTAGATGCAGATGTACTGTATATATAAAAATGTTAGCTTGTTCCTATAGGTATACTCTATTTATCATTCAAAAATACAATTTAAACACTAAGCAAACACATTGTATTTTACACTATAAAAAAGTTTGCACATGAAATTTGATCTGTCTCAACTCATGTTAGATTTGTTCTTAAATATGGCTATACATAATAAGATTTTTGAGCTGGCATCTCTCATCTTTGCCCATAGATCTCTATGGATTGACTCCCATGGAGAAAACCATGAATTTATAATTAGACCTATCCACTGTAAGATTAAAGTTTACACATAATTATGGAACCCTTAATTTTTTTTCCTTTTATAATTTTGACAAAATACAGAAGACTATATAGGATTTGTACTTTGTTTCAATATATAATTAATACTTTAAAATTAGAAAAAGAAAAAAATGAGGATTTCTTTAACATGCTCCCCTTTTATTTATAAAAATATAAACAAAATTGTCGTTATGTATTCTTTATAGTTTACATAAATTAGTAAAAATATCATATTTTATTATTAAATAAATTTCATCACTATATTTTATGTAAAATTTAATGAATATAGTATGTCAAAAGAAATTAGAATAAAAATTATAAAACAATAAAATCAAAATTATTAAGCTAGCAATAAAATTAAAGACTGAAAGAGATGTTGGAGAGAAGGGGGGCTGGGGGCCAATGAGAGAAAGGAGGAGAGCGAAAAGGAGAGGGAGAGGACCAAACAAATATTGGGGGAGAGAGAGAGAGAGAGAGAGAGAGAGAGAGAGAGAGATGAGGGGAGTGGAAGAAACATAGAGAAAGGTTTAGAGAGAGAGGGAAAGATAAATAGAGAGAGGGGAAGAAAGAGAGGGGAATATTGAAAGAGAGATAGAGATAGATAGTGTGGGATAGAGAGATTGAGGGAGACAAAGAAAAAGAGAGAGGGAGATGGAGAGTGAGGGAGAGAGAGAGAAGATATACAGAGACAGTAGGACGAAGGGAGAGAGAAAGAGTGGTGTAAGAGAGAGAGAGAGAGAGAGAGAGAGAGAGAAGAGAGAGAACAAGTGAGAAGGGATAAATTTATTAAGAGAGAGATTGAAAGAGGGAGGGAGAGTGATAGATAAAGAGAGAGGGAGTGAAGTGAGATAGGAGAGAGAGAGAGATAAATGGAGAGTGGGAGGGTAAGAGAGAGGAAGGGAGAGGGAGGAAGGGAGAGGAAAGTAGAGAGGGTGTGGGAAAGAGAGAGGGAGAGAGAGAGAGAGAGAGAGAGAGGAAGAGTGAGAGGGTAAGATATTTACATAGAGGGAGTGATAAGGATACAATGTCAAACAGAGAATGAGAGAGAAATATTGTGAGACAATGGCAGGAGAAAGCATAGAAAAGAGAGAGAGAGAGAGAGGGAGGGAGGATAAAATATGGAGAGTGATAAAAAGACGTAGGAAGACAGTGAAGGAAAGAGATATTATGATAGAGTTGGGAAGAGAGATGGAAGGAGAGGGGAATTCAACAACACACACACACACACACAGAAGAATTAGGGGTTGAGATATTGACGAAGAGGAAAAAGTGAGAGAGAGAGAGAGAGAGAGAGAGAGAGTTAGAGCCAGAGAGAGCAAGATTTATAAAGAGTAAGAGAGAGGGGGCAACAAAGGGATAGAATTAGGGAAGGATTAATTAGCCTCGTCAATTTTCCTTATCAATATATTCATACAAACATTTCATTTATTTATTATTTTTATTAATATTCTCATTTTTGTTTATTTAAAAATGTATTTCTTGAGCTATCATCTATCGTTTTTTCCAATGAATATTTATCGCTTGACTTCCATTAAGGGAACCATGAATTCGTGCTCATAACTTTCCAACTTAATGTTAAAGTTTGTATTTGTTTACACTTTAAATTTTTAGTTGATTTTCACTTAGAATTTTCATAAAAAAATAAGAGGACAAGGGATTTGTACTTTTTTTGATCAATTATTAAACATTTTAGATGAGAAGAAAAAAAATATGTGGTTAGATTCGATTCATTAGTCTTTAAATGAAAATCGTGTGGGTTTTTTTTCATTACGAATTAGTTCCTGTGATTTTATTTTCATAGCATGTATGTGTATAATAGGAAATATAGTGATATTAAATATTTTTGTTTTAATTTGTTTAAATAGATCATTAATAGTTTCTAATTAGAAAAGGGGAAATTGTGTTCTAATTAATTTATTTGTTTATAAATAATGTTGCTTTCAATTTCATTTTGTTTGAGAAACATGATCCTCTTGGTGGATATATGTATTTATTATAATTTAATTTTATACTTTTATTCAATGTAATTTGGTCTACTTAATGTAAATTTATGTAGTTGAATAAGTCTAAGTATTTGGTAGAGGAATGACGTGACTTAGTTAATGACTCTCTAGGTCATTGATATACCTATACACAATGAAATGCCTACAGTGTGTGGCTTTTCTTAGAAATTTGTTTATTTTAAATTAGGGTTTCATTTCGTTTGCTTTCTTTAAATTTATCTCATTGAGCACGTGTCATTCTATTGAGGAATATCGCGAGGATTATTTTTCTTGTTGTTTATTTCACCCTCAGAGATATTTGGGAAACATATTTAGGCCTTTTTTAATTATATTTATTGAAATATTTTAAAGTGAATATAATACAAATATTTTTTAATGGTATTGATTATTTTTTAACAAGTTCATTGTTTACATTTAATTTAAATAAATGTTTCTACCAAAAAATTAGAGACCATACAAGGTAATTTATTGTGATTTTGAACCAACCTATATCTATCTTAATTCCATATCTATGAATCCATGAGAGGGATCAAATATTTGGAGGCCCAATCCTTTTTTGTCAGTGCAAAACTTGAGGAAAGGTTTGCAACAAATATTTTTAGGATTTGCAATTTAGGCCTTAAGGTTTATAACCCTTTAGTAAAGGCTTTTAATAAATATTTAAATAAAATTTACAAAACACTTTTGAAAATGTTATAAAATGCTTAGGTTTTAGGGTATACAGTTTAGGGTTTAGGGTTTATGGTTTAGCGTTTAGGTACTAGGGTTTATAACACTTTAGTAAATTATTTTAGTAAACACTAAAATAAAAGTTAAAAAACAATTTTTGAAATGTTGTAAAATGATTAGCCTCTTGGGTTTAGGCTTTAGGGTTTGGGGTTTAGGGTTTAGGGTTTATAGAACATTAGTAAATTCTTTTAATAAGCACTTAAATCAAAGTTACAAAACTCTTTTTAAAATGTTATAAAATGGTTAAGGTTTAGGGCTTAGCATTTAGGGTTTGTGGTAGAGGGTTTAGGGTTTATGGATTATAACAATTTAGTAAATTATTTTAATTAACACTTAAATAAAAGTTACAAAGGGTTTTTAAGCTATTATAAAATTCTTAGGGTTTAGGATTTTTAATTTAGGGTTTAGGGTTTAGAGTTTAGGGTTTAGGGTTTAGTGTTTAGGGTTTATAACAATTTATTAAATGTTTTTAATAAACACTTAAGTAAAAGTTACAAACTACTTTTTAAATTGTTATAAAGTTCTTACATTTTAGGGTTTAGGGTTTAGGTTTAATAACACTTTAGAAAATTCTTTTAATAAGCACTTAAGTAAAAGTTAGAAAACACTTTTTAAGATATTATACAATGCTTTTAGGGTTTAGTGTTTGCGGTTTTTAATAAACATTTAAAAAAGAAGTTACAAAATGCTTATTAAAATGTTATAAAATGCTTAGGGTTTAGCCTTTAGCTTTTAGTGTTTAGGGTTTATAACACTTTAGTGGATTATTTTAATAAACACTTACAAAAAATTTACAAAATGATTGTTAAGATGTTATAGAATATTTAGTGCTTAGAGTTTTAGCTTTAGTGATTTAGGGTTTATAACATTTTAGTAAATGCTTTTAGTAAACAGTTAAATAAAATTTCCAAAATGCTTTTTAAATTGTTATAAAATGCTTATGGTGTAGGGTTTAGGGCTTATAGCACTAGTAAAATAAATAAGAAATAAGTCTCTGCACTCGTGGGGAGATGACTGTGTAAAAGAAATAGGAAATGTAGTTCAGAAATACATCGACAAAAGTGAGCCAAAGGAAAACATGCACACATGTGCAAGAATATGTGTGGAAGTTGCCGTCGGGAGAGGACTACCAGAAGTTGTCAAGTTCAAAGTTGATAGTTGGGTACACATTCAACAACTCGATTATGAACAAATTCCTTTCAAATGCAAGGTATGCCATGAATATGGTCATTTTTCTAATAGATGTTCTAGAATATAGGTAATGGAAGAAATAGAAAACCAGGACCCAAAATGGGAGTAATTCAAGAAGAAAAAGACAACTAATAAATCCTCCTCCCAACCTTCTTCTGCTTCTCTTCTCCCTTCTTCGACCCTTCCTCTTCTCTCCCCCTCCTCCTCTCCTTTTACTCCAACTCCCTCTAAATATATTCCGTTTCCCTCCTCATATTTATTACCTGCTTCTACCCCCCCTTCATCAGTTGTATTGGCATCTAACCCCTTTGGCTCTCTTGTGAAACCTGATCTTCCCTCCTCCCCTCCTTCATCCCCCCTTTTATTCCCTTCACTTCTATTCCCTCCTCTTCATCTCGCATCCTCTCTCATAGCCCTCCTCCTCCTTCTTTCGACTGAATAACCCTATCAAAATATATTCTCTCCTCCCCCAACCACCTAAAAAGGGCTAGAAGGAAATCCAATAAAGAAATCAAAGATGAAGTTACAACAAAGGAAATGGAATTAGGCACCCAAAAACCACTCAATACTTTATTAAAAAATAGAAGGGAGAAAAATTACCCCTCTACCTACAGCCCAAAGTGATAATGAATATAGT
Source organism: Pinus taeda (assembly GCA_000404065.3). NCBI lineage: Eukaryota > Viridiplantae > Streptophyta > Pinopsida > Pinales > Pinaceae > Pinus > Pinus taeda. The sequence goes on from APFE031295585.1 coordinate 9,683, forward strand.
CTCTTGGAATTGCAGAGGAATGGGAAGTTTGCTGAAATTTAATGCGAAGAAAGCCTGAATAGCATCAGAGAAACCTGATATTTTTGTGATCCAGGAGACAAAGATAAGTGAAAAGGAAATGGAAAGAATGACCCAAAACATAAAAATATATCAAGGGACCCCAGTTCCAGGGATTGAAGCTTTAGGAGGAATATGTATATTATGGAAAACAACGAATTGGGAGTTGGCTCAGCGAAAAAAAGGGTTGCACTAGATAAAAACAAACTTGAAAAACAAAAAAACAAAAGAGATATACTGCATCATTAACATTTTTTCCCATAACCATTATAGAGATAAGGAGCCTCCTGGATCAATTAAAAAAATTATCTTTTTCATGCTAAAAACAATGATATAATTTTAGGAGGATATTTCAACTTGGTACTTAGTGCAGAGGAGAAGTTTTGGGAGAAATATTATGTTGATCCATCAAGGGAAATGATAGACAATTATGGAAACATGTAATTTAATGGACATGCCCCCAAGCAATGGGAAGTATACATGGATCAAAACAGAATTGGTAAAAATAATATAACGCAAAGGCTGGAAATAATTCTAATCAAAGACAAAATTACCACCTCATTCAGTGATATATAATCAAAGATCGTTCACACCATAACATCAGATCACAAACCAGTGGTTCTTTCTCTAGGGATGTCGGGGAACCTTGCCCATTCCCTTTCAAATTCAGCTCCACCTGGAATGATAGGAAAGTAGTCAAAAATATTATTGTAGATGTGTTGGAAAATCAAATTATTGGCTCCCCATGCTATCTCTGGGAATCAAAACATAAAGCCCTAAGGAAAGATCTGAAATATTGGGCAAAGAAAAAACAATTAGAAACAGAAAAAAGGAAGATACAAATATAAAAATATTGAGAGATTTCAAGTGGAAAAAGAACAACAAGAGGAATCACAAGAGAGGTTATGGCAGGAAAAGAAAGCATATTTGGAATTGTACAGGCAAAATAGAATGGAATAAGAGGAGTGGAGATTAAAATCTTGAAGTCTATGGCTTAAAGCAGGAGAGAGGAATACAACTTTGTTCCAAAATACTACAAGGATAAGGAGAATTCAAAATAAAATAAACATCATTAAGGATAATTAAGGTAAAAAGGTAAGAGGGAAAGAGGAAATAAATAAGGATGATTTTAGATATTACAAAAATCTATTGACATCCTTAGCAGAAAATAATGTGTACGAAGAATTTCTACAGCACATTCCAAAAAAATCTACAATGGAGAAAACAATGAATTCAACAAATAAGTAGAGGAAAGGGAAATTCTCATTGTTGTTTGGGGTTTACATCTAAATAAGGCCCTGGGTTCTAATGGGTTTCCAAACTATTTCTATAAAAATAACTGGAACATCATTAAAATAATTTGATAAGAATGCTCAGAAACGTTTTTGGAAAATACAAGGTAGAAGGATTTGAAAACTCCTCCTTTCTTGCCCTAGATCCAAAAGAGTCAAGTGAAAAAACATTCAGAAAGTTCAGGCCTATTTCTTTGTGTAATTCCTACGAAATCGTTACAAATATTCTCGCAAATGGAATAAAAGTAATGCTTCCATAAATAATATTAGGAAAGCAAGGGAATTTGTCCCAAGGAGACAAATTCTTGATAATATTATAATAGTATAGGAAGCATTGCGTTCTAGCCTTTCCTTTGAGATGTCCTATAAAAGATTGGTTTCTCTAAAAAGCAAATAGATATAATTAAAGATTGCATTGTTAGACCTTGGATAGTTCCTTTGGTCAGTGGAAGACCAAGTGAATTTTTCGAAAGCTCAAGGGGGCTTTGACAAGGCTGCCCTCTTGCCCCTTTTCTATATATAATCATGGTAGACTCACTAAATTGAAATCTAGAGAAATATAGATAAGATCGGGCTATCACATGAATTTCAATCTCTCTGGAAGTAAAAAGCATTAACCACTCTAGATTGGCAGATGATACTTTGGTTATGGGATGGGCCTCATCTATTATAGCAAGAAGAATCAACAGGGTTCTCAATAGATTTATACAACCCTCTGGAGGACTTCTAAATAATCAAAAATGCATAATTTCCAATTGGAACACTCCTCTCTGCTCTCCCCAACAAATATCACAAATTCTAGAAATTCCTTTTCTAAAAAAATGGAGCGACCTCCATTATCTTGGTCTTCCAATCTCCAAAGAAAATATGAAGATAGAGATATGGAACAAGTACATAGAGAAAATAAGAAAAGGTGCAGAATTGGGGAATGAACTCACTCAGCGTGGTAGGAAGGGTAGTCTTAATCAAGGCATTACTATCATCTCTTCCAATATACTAGTTCGCAATAATACTAGCTCTGTGAAGCATTTATAAACAAATAGAGCTAGTAATCATGGGTTTCCTATGGCAAGGAGGTAAAGTAGAAACAAAGAAACGTAGCCTAATGAAATGGGGCCAAGTAACACAACCATATGAGAAACAAGGTCTCGCTATAAGACTTCCTGGGATAATGAATTTAGGACTAAAAATAAAAATGACAGGGATATTTATTACTCGAGAGAGTAGTTGGTGGAAGAAAAACCTAAAAGAAAAATACATTAAACATAATAGAATACTACTACTTGAAAAGGGTTTCCCAATAAGGCCTTGCTCCCAGGTCTAGAGTTTGATTAGAAAAACTCTTTCCCTCAGTAAGAAAATCCCTCCAAGATACCTGGGAATGGGAAAATTACCAAAATTTTGCAAGACAGAATAATGGGAAATCCACCTATAACCTATCAAGAAAATCTCAATGATTTGAGAAGGTGGATGAAAATAAAAGTAATCAGTAATATGGAAGACATCTCTCATTGTAGTGATGGAGATTGGGATGATTGGAGGATTCACAACATTCCTCAATGTCTGGTTCCTCAACGGACAAACTTAATTTCTCATCTTAAGGGTGCAACACCTTTGAGTTAGGAAAAAAAAGACTTTCTTAGATGGGATCCTGATGGAGCGGATTAGTCAGTCAAATTCAGATATGCCAATATACAACAACAAGCAAATCAAGATTGGGAACATTGGAGGGATGCATGGAAAATTGAAAGCCTTCCAAAAGTCAAAGTGTTAATGTGGACACTCCTCAAAGGATAGATTGTAAAAACTGAAAATCTCAGAAAGAAAGGTTATGAAGGTCCTTCTCACTATGCCATGTGCTAGAAAAGTGAAGAAAGAATCCATCACCTCTTTGTGGAGTATGATTTCGCAAGAGATTGTTGCCAATTTCTAGTAAGACCCCTCGAGGTTAGATCTCAACAAATGTTGCCTTTGCATGAACTTCTATCATCTTGGAAAAAAACGTATCCATATACTCAAAATAAATGGAATTTTGTTAAACTAAATACTAATTTGAACATATATAGTTAAATACACATTCAATTAATTGGAACTGCAATTCTTCCATATTATATTTTATGTATGTAAAATCATCATGAAGGTGATTTGTATCAAGTCAATAGACAATTTGGGCAATGACCTTCCATATAGGATATTCTAATGAAAGTATTTCTTGTGTCCTAAAATTATACAAAAACAAGAGCATAAACAAACAAACACATTCATTACATAAAATGAAAACACAAACATTTAAAATTCATCATAAAACATCAAACTGCAACTAATTATAAAAATTATAAAAAGAACTTATAAAAAATATTGTGCATTGAATAGTGGTGCTTACAAAATTCATGTTGAAAGAATAAGATTTTATTAAATTAAACAACAATTTAAAGATTAATAAGTTAATGTACAAATTATGCTCATTCTAAAAGTAATTATTGTATATGATATTACATACGTGTAAAAATATTATACACAAACAAGCAACCAGAAGCACACAAGAGTGCAACAAATAAATAAATAGCATAAAATAAAATCACATACATTTAAAATTATATTATCATAAAACATCAATTTGTAAATTAATTTTTTAATTTTATGTTTATTTTATTTGAATTTATCATCGTCATGAGGGCCATTTGATATATGTTTAATTTGACATTGAATGACTATGGTTATAAAAAAGTTCATGGTCATAGTCACCTATGATGTTATGATTATTTGCATTGCTGAAAAGTATATATTGATTAAAAGAAATTATGAACACTTGTGATTTTCAAATATACAAAAATTGGTCATGATGATTACAAAGAAAATCCATAGCCATTGTTACTTGTGGTATTGTCATGGTCATTTGTATCTATACAATTTATTGACTAAAAATATTTGTGAAATTTTGATTTTATACAAAATAGATTTAACAAGTTATAAACTCCACCAATTTTGTACCATACAAAAATAATTAACTAATACACTATTTATGAAATTACAATATTTATAAATCGTAATTGTTTGAAACAAAACAATATGCAGTCTTTACTTGCTTGTCCCTATCTAAATCTAATGTACATTCATTAAGAAGATGTTTCTACTTTTAAAAAAGAGTGATTTTTGGTCCTTTCTAAACTAAATCGATTTCTAAAAGCAAAACGAAACCAGTTTGGGAAACCATTTCTTTTTGCTGCCTTTGTAACCAAAAGGTCGAGGTTTGACCAGCATTGACCGCATAACCAGGAGCTTTTGATTTTTTGTTGAATCAATTTTTCACCATGAATGTACATTCTAGGTCTCATTCCTATCCATTGCTTTGGCTTGCCTGTCATGCCACATGTCAGACGATAAACCATTTACAAGAAGTTATGACATCCTGTAATCTTTTTGTTGAAAATTCCTAATTTTTAACATAAAAATTCATAAATTAACTTTAATGTAAACTAACAACTATAATGCTATTAATTAATCAATTTCGATGGATATGAGGGGTCTATGGAAGAAAAAGATAAACAAATGATGGTGTTTCTAGAAGAAAAAGATGGCAATGGAATGGTACCAACAATCATTATATAATTTAATAATCTATTTCCCTTTAAGGGAGTGGTCCTTTTCTTCGACACCTTTATGACTTTCCTTAATTTCCACCAGGATTTTCATGAAGAAATGTTTGTGATATAAGTTCCCATCATCATTATAAAAGGTTGGAAAATTATTTTAGTGGAGAAACTTACTTTTCTCTTTGAATCCTTCTATTAATTCCATCAGTTCTTTCACCTCCTCTTTAGCCTTCATCGGTAATTTAATTTCCCTTATTATCTTATTGGCTCTTGTTACTGATTCAAACCTATTGAGATTTACCTTTGTCACTTTTTCCTTTTATATCTAGTTAAGGAAGTCTACAATTACTTTGCCCTTCGAAGGAGAATATCCGATAGTCTTCTCAATGGATTTTATTTCTCTTTATTCCCATCTCATGGTCTTAGTCATTTCTTGAATAAATTTTAAGTGGTCACAGTGTTTTTCCACCATATTTGTAATTCTCCCCCATAAAATCCTCCTAATTTCTTTAAATGAAGGCTTGATATCGTTCAATTTTTCTTAGCATTTCTAGTTCATTTTTAAGTCTCTTAATATGTTCTTTATCCTAGAGGATCTCTTTCTTGGCCAGTTCCAACTCCCGCCTTTCATGAGGTAGTGAAAATGATGTGTTTTCAAATATATCTAACAATGTTAAGGTATTCACTTGGCCAAAATATGAATGAACTTTCTTAGTTCAAGAGATGCTATAAATGGGTCTTGAGTACCAATACTGTCATCACAATGGTACATCTCTTTGCCTTTTCATTTCACATCTGCAAAGCTTCCTATGGACGAGGAGGCCATTTGGCAGGGTGGTGAGTTGGAGGAGAATACTTAATTTATGAAAAAAATAAGGTCAAGGAGATTTTCGATCAAAATGGTAAATAGTGTGGTGCCACATATCGCAAAGTGGGAATGACAGGTTGCTGGGGAAAATTTTAAAAACTTTGACCCCTGAAATGATGAGATGTGCATAAATGATAGGATAATGACTTTGAGCTAAAGGATATTGAATTTAGTAGTTGAAGAGGTTTTTACGTCTTAAGAATGCATTTATAAGGTTTTCTTGATGAATTTGTAGGGTTATTTTACTCAGAGGCAAAATTTTCTTTAAAGGAGTGCACATTTCTTGCAAGGCAAAGCAAGGTTTAAATTTCAGCCAAAATTCTCATAAATTCTATAGTGTAGAGAACTTTATTAGGGGAATTCATTAATAGAGGTGGCTTACATGTTCAATTGTAGGATTTGTGCTTTTCATTTACTAGATCTGGTAAATTAAATGCCATAGGTATGCAGGAGTTGGACAAGGTAACTATAGTGGAAAATGCCAAAAATAGCTCCCATGTACATCGTTTATACCTCGCTAATACATGACACTTATCAGGATATGTTTGGCAGGAAAGTTTGGATGATGCCATGCTGACATCAGCGAGGCATGGCATTACCATATGGTAGGTTGATTACTTATGGTGACTGTGCTGACATGAGAAGTGGGAGGCAGGTAGCTCATTGACAGAGCAGAGCTAAATGGGCAGAAAGTGATTGGCCACAGTTTAACACAATCATACATGGGAAACCTACATGGAGGGATATGTGGCAATCTCTTGCATGATTTGGAGGCTTAATTTTGCAATCTTTAGGGGCATGCGCTGTTGATGAGGAAGCAACATGTAGAACTCACCGCACCCATCAATTGTATTATGCATATTCACAACATGGAGATCCCACATATGTTGGATGAAGCACCTCTAACACTGTTGGATATGTTGACGTGCAAGTTAGTTGGGAGTCACTGATGGGATCATGTTGGCATGCAAAGGAGGTAGGGCCAACCATGTGGTAGTTGATAAGGAAGCAAAGTGAACTCATGGTAACTAACTAGGCAGATGTAGTGAGTGGGTTTCCCATGTGGAGAACACATGGAAGGACTTTGCTACATCAATCCCTTAGCATTTGAAATCGTCCGAGAATTTTGCAGGGTGTTTCATTTTGACACTAACACATATGTCATTTGAAGATGCCTATTTTTGCATTGAATTTATTAAGGAGGTATTTCAAGAAAACTCTCACGCCATCACAAGCTGTCTCAAATTTTACATTGTTCTTTATAAGAGATTTTATCACCATAGCTATAATGGAGGTATATATTGCTTTAATTTGGTTGATTTTAAGCCCCGTTTATAATAGATTGAAGTGAGTCTACATGCTCTAGGCCTAAATCTCTATTTTTTACCCTAAACAATATTGGATTTTTCACACCACCACATTTCACAACGATGCTTCTTATTGTACTCTCCAATTGAAAAATAATTCAATTCCTTCTCTTGTTATTCTTCTAATAATGTTATATAATCTCCTAAAAATACCAAAAGAAGAAGAAGATATGAGCTTCCCTAGCCTTTCTACTAGTTGATCTACAATTTCCCCAAAATCCGGCAGTTGTCCTACAATTTCGCCCCAAAAACCACTAACAGGGTGCCGATTCCACCAACTTCCAGGAGAAATTATCGGAGTGTTTAAATGAATTCCACGACCTTAACTCGAAAAATTATGGTCATATTTCCACCACACGTCTTGTGGCTTGCCCCTTTACTCCTCCGCTCGACGGTTAGCTTTGGGTGGTCACATGGTGGTTCTCCGTGACATTAAACTGGAGGTTAATGTCAACACCCCGCATGGTCTATACTCTGGTCACATGGTTGTGGTCTTTATGTTGGGTATCTCGTGGTTATGGGGGTGTGGGGCTAGCCTCCCGCTCATAGTTCTGCCCCTAGGTGCGGTGACCAGGGCTGGTGCTAGACGTTGTCCCCTACCCTTAATGCGCATACAACTTCATAACAAAACCATTCACAATTCATAGTATATTAAGTAACAATGCAATGGCGTGGTGGTTAGGACTTGTGTTGATTTGTGAGAGGTTGCAGGTTTGATCCCCGATGCCTCGTTTCAGACCTCCCATAAAATTTTGGTGGCCCTTGGGCTGCCACGTGGCATCCTATGATTGGCCACCACAAAACCAACAAATCAATGAAATTCTGCCACAACATACCAATGACGAGGTGCCACTTGGAACCACCTGATTCACTAGAGGAAACCCAATCAACTGTATAGTCACCTACAATGTCAACATCCCAGTCAGCCTATCACATCAATAGTACAGGCTGTTGACTATGCAGTGTTGCATTTTTTTTACCAAATTCACTTGTTTGAGAAAACAAACAAAACACGTTTCTGGGAGCATACGATGTCGGTTTAGCACAAAATGAGTTGTGCCAGATTCAGGGTGACAAACACTACGTGGTTGTTTAGGTTCCACACCGATCCAAAAAATTTGAATTTTCAGCAAAGTTTTGAGCTCCAGATCAATAATGTATTGGTTGTTTGACATAAATGATGAATAATGACTACTTTTTTATAGAAAGTGATCTATTGTTGAACAAGGAGATTATTTAATTCTCCTGCTTCCTTTTTGAGTTCAACCAATTTGGGATTAATATTAAATTAGTCAATACTGTGTTGTACGTCTTGGATTTAAGTATCTTAGATTTTCAAATCAGATTGATGTTGAAGCTTCAAGTCATCAAAGCTATTTCGAAGTTTTACAAGTTGTGCTTGCCATTGTTAAGTAGTCATTTGCTTCTCATTCTCCATACCTTGTTCCAACTACATAATTCTTTCATCCTTTTCTTTGATAAGCTACAATACTTCGGTGGCCTTATCTATGGTGGCATAAGCGTATGCTCCTGTAAACTGTGAGAGCCTCCCAAGATCCTCTAAAGGAGTAGATTGAGGGATTTTCCATACTACTTCAAATGAAGTATTTTCAGGGACGAAGGCCCAGGTTTGATCAATATTCCTTCTTTCCCTTTGTCTTTTTACAACATATTTATGTCGTGGACTGTAAAATATGTCAGGAGGAGGAATCTCTTCGACCCTCAAAATGACCTTTAGGAATGCGGGGATGATTTATATGTCATCAATGTTCAAAGGCCTTTCAGAAGTCCTAATAGTAAGTGGGATTTTTTCTATTATTTCAGGAGTATGTGAAACTTTCTCCAGCAATGGAGTATTTAGATGTTGAGGCCCTATTTCTTAAATAGCTTGATTAAATTGTTCCCATATTGCATCAATTTTTTTATCTCACAAAGTTTCTTCCGCCTGAGAAGAAGAGGAAGTACCTGTCTCTTTTACCTAGGATACATTAGGAACCTGTGCCGAAATAGCCAGGAATTTATCCTGTTCCATGTTTTGTGGAGGGAAATTATATAAATCCATAGGTAAGTGAGCTATCCTTTTATCTCTATACTAATTAAATTTAGTTATCTCCTCTGGAGTTAACTATGCTAGTGCTAGTTTCAAAACCATTGAATAGGTAGAGGATGATTCAAATAAGTCGTCAAACTTATCTGGCTCATGCATAAATTACCTGATACTTGGCTATGCAGTGACCTTCTTGGCAGTTCCCTTATGATCATATTTCTTATTCAAAATAGTTGGGAAGTTTAAACTCTGAATCTCTTCAATCTCAAGACCTACATGTTTATAATTATCTAGAGCATACACACCACATTGAATAGGAAAAGTAGGCCACATTGCATTTTTAGCATGACTTAGGTCCTTTGAAAGACCATGTCCTATGGTCTGGTAAGATATTTCTTCGAGAAAGAAGTTTATCAGGGATGTATAGGGGTACAACATGGGTATGTGCAATACTACCAAATATCTTGTCATAAAAGAATGACTCTTCTCCAAACCAAATCCCAATTGATAGAAAATTATTGTTAACTTTAGGTGAAACCCTAGGGGCCTTCTTATAAAAGACACTTTGGTGGATGGGAAACATTACTCAATCTTAAAATTTATAGAAATGAGAGTAAAATTTTGACTCCTAGAGTATGTAATGATAAATATGGATAGAAGTAGGGTCTTCTATAGTCCATCTGCACCCCATAGAAGTAAAATCAGAGGTGAAACATATGTCATCCATTATATAGGTACTCATATAAAAGGGGGAACCACATTCCGTGAAACACTGCATTTTCTCCTATAATTCATGATTTGAGTGGTTATATTATCAAAATGCCTCCCCAATCCATAATATATGCATGAGAGGAAGCATCAATGAGTGGTACTCATTGGTGGAAGAATTTCGTGTATTAGGGTAACCATAGATCCTACATAACATAACAGCTATTTGATAGTAAGGACCAGAAAGGGAGGCAACATAATACATACCCTAATCTTATTTCTTATGTTTGCTAGGATCTCTTCTCCAATTTATAAAGGGCTCTGATTGAGGCTCATTCTCCTTCATGAACTTATGTATAAAATGCTTGTCATACTTTTACTGAGGTTGCGGTAGATGATACATTTTGCTCAAATAGCTGCTAGTGAATGACCCAATGACTATTTGCTTCTTAGTAATGAAATTCCTTTGGGCAATGTTCATATGATCAATAAATTCTTTAACCATATATGCATAAGGAAGGATATTGGGTCGGGATGCAATCCTATGAAATAATTAATTGACAACATCACTATAGGTAGTTTCAGAGATCGAGGTAGAATCATAAACCATAACTATTTTCTCTGTTTCCCTCAGTCCTTCATCTTCAAAAATATTATAAATAGCTTCCCAAGAGGAGCTTCTAGCATTTGGAGAATAGGTTGTATCTGAGAATAATGAAGGAATTTTGGTAGTTTCAAGCAGAGGAGCAACCGATAGCTGTTGAACGACGAGTTTCTTCCTTTCTTTCGCTGCCCTAGACATTTTTAATGAATTTTTCTTGTTGGGACTGGCCTGTAATGGAAAAAAAAAAGAATAAGTGGAAATTCCTTAACCAGAGAGTTATTTAGGGTAAATAACTATTTTCCATAATGATTTATGTCTTTACGAGAAAATCCCAATCACATCAAGATGCAATTATTAAATCGTTTAAAACTTCAAAAAACATAAATTTTTTGATTTTGGAAATTAAATGATAAACGCGCATTCACATGGGTTCTGTACATGTCAACATATCGATGAATTTTATCAGGGAAATCTTAGGGATACACCTTTAAGACTTGTGGCATACTCACCTTCCGGTAGGTGTTATTCAAAGATATAACGATTATGAGTTGGAAGCAAGAAGAGGCATCAAAGGCTCTATATCGGGGATGCAATATCAAATATTTTAAAAGAGCGCCCCTTGATATAAAAGTTCTAATATGGATAGGAGGAAAATATTGGAGGATGAGAGGTATCAAATATTAGAGGATGAGGGACATCAGATGATATAAGAGGTATTAGATATCAGAGGTTTTAAAGTGGTGCTTATTCTTAAATTTATGATATATGGAAGCTCCAATGTACTACATGGCAGTCTTGTGGGGCCAGGCTTTTGTTTATTATATCCATAAAGTTGTGTTTATATAACTTTAGACTTAAAGTATCGAAAATATTTAATTGGGGGAAAGTTTTATTGCAACTTTATTATAAGTAATGTTGCGATATTTAAATGTTTTCGATAAAACTCTTGTGATTATACATTTTAAACAAAAGCCTATGGGTTATTTGTGAATACTGTATATATGAGGCTAATCTCTGATATGGAAGCTCCAGTAAGGGATATTTTCTTGATCAAAGGTGTTTTGGTGACAAAATCTAAAAATTGCCTTATTTTATTAGAACTAAGGAGATTTATCAATTTTCAAAAGGGTCCCCATTATTTATTAGTTCAACTACCATAAAAATTAATGAGGAGTTGTTGAGTACTATAATAATTGGTGACGTAATGGGTGAAACAGATATCTGTGTAAACATAAATGAAATTTTGATTACTAAAGAGAAAGACTTAGAAAGGTAAAAATAATTGAAGTCTTGATTGGTAAAGATTACTCTGAAGGAAATAACTCATTATTTTTCAAATTACCTCACAACTTGTTATTGATGAACATATTTATTGCCTTTGTCAATAATTTAGTTAGTTATAAAGATAAAGTTTAGAACTATAGAATCTTAGCTTTTAAGATAAACTTGTTTTGTCACTGGTAGAGCCACTGCTTCCAGTAGGTGTCCATAACCTTGACAGGGTTACCATATAACCAAAATGTTCCAGTATCCCATCCACTTATAGTAACATTTTAGAAGTATTAATTTTTCTTCTAATTTTTTTTGTTTTAAAGCTTACTTGAAAGAGATTGTCCTAGCTTGGTAACGAGATGATGACAATGCCATTCACAAGTTATATAGATATTGAACAAGCCGACTCGTGATGAGACCTCTTTTCTTATAGTTGTGCAACCATAAGCCATTATCTTGGTCTGGTGACTAGTCATGATAATGTCAATATCATTGGTTTCCTGTGATCATGGTAAGTTGGCTCATGATGAGACCTCTTATCTTTCAAGTTTTATATATTTTTGAATTACATTAATTTTTTAAAAAATTGGTGGATTGGGAGTTATATTCACTCCTTAAGAGTCATGGATGATGACTGAAGCCAAAGATGCCAAAAATTTAAAATATTCTTTATCTTTTAAAGAAAACTTTTCATGACCAATCATAGGACAACTCGATTTTTTAAAGTTTCAAGTTATGAAATATTTACAACTTAATGGATAAAAAGATTTCAAAGATTTGTAATAGATGCAATACTAAACTTCAATGTAATAATTTATTTTCTAACAATTCTCCTTTAATTAGTCACATTTCATGTAAATGATGAGAGACCCCAATATGAAGTCAAAAGTGAATTTCCTAATCATTATTAAGGCTAACGACATCGATACATACATGTGACTATTTACATATTTTACAAGAGGATAGATATCCTTAAGAAAATTATGTTTTCAAAACTATCCCATTAACGGGAAGAGTATCCATCTTTCCTTATAAATCTTGAAGGACAAAGGTTGATAGGCCTAGTTTCTCAATGATCTCAAATGGACCTAGCCATGACTTTTGGAATTTTGTGTGTTTGCCTTTTTCTTCATGGGATTTGTCCCATTTCATAACTAAATCACCGATTTCATTTTTTTTAATTGGGCTAATGAAAAATTGTAACTTTGAATATTTATGCAAATAAATGGTCCTAATATAAGTATAAAATCATAATTTATGATTGAAATCAAACTGAAATTTTAGAGGAAATTTTAATAAGTTTGCAGGGAGTGAATGTTGTCAAGCCGCATCCATGAAAGAATTTCCAAATCTTGCCATCATCTAAAGTGAATCGACTGCTTAATGTGATTAATATAATTTAACTATATTCTATGCTTAACATAATATCTTCAATTATATTTATGAGTGCAAGATGCATTCATGGTCACTAGCTCAAGCGTCGAGAAGCCCTACAAAAGTGTAGTGTAAAAGGCGCACCACAAGAAATGTGACATTTCGGTGATGCCATTTTAGATGCTCAGAATCTTTCCTACCAAGTTAAGAATGCCAATATGTTTAAATCCTTCAACATCTAGTGCAATGCTAGAACCACGAATAGCCGTGAAGCAAATATGGTGATTTCAAGTTTTGATTTCTGAGGATTGTCAACAGGGAAGTCGGGACCCAATCTACCATATAAATGATATGAATATCGATGGCGACGTGTTGTAAAACTTCTTGTTAATGTATTTGAAGTGATCATTTTTGTTTATCCGCAGTGAGTACTTCTCAATTTTAGAGAACCTTAGACTTAGGGTTATTTCTTAAACAGGAAATGAGCATTCTCTAAAGTTACAAAAGTAGTTAGAAGTGCTAGAGATAAATCATGACCATGAAAAAAATATCGAGACAATGAATGATACTAAAATAAACTGTCAATTTTAGTTTATTAATGAAGCCAGAGGTTCCTTTGATACTAAATACAAATAAAAACATTCCAAATACATCAAATCCAATTTCTGGGTAGTAGAATCCCAACATGGATAAAATCACTTCCACCTACTTTCTTTTAAGTAATCATGGGTTAAGTGATTGTGTGTGTCTATACTGACCCTATAATAGTTTACTATGAGTGATGACATTTGATTTTGGTCGAAGTAGTTCATTTTATTGGTAGGTTTAAAGCTAAAGAGACACCTTCCCAACTAGGTTGTTGGATAACATCCCATTAAGGGTTATTGTTTCCGTTTCGGTCCCAATTAATTCTTTTTTTTACCCTATTGGCTGATCTAGAGGCGTTAAAAGGAATTTGGTGTAGGATAATGGTTATCCTTTCTTGGTTTCAGGGAGAAAAATGTGAGTATCCACCTTATCTGAGAAAAAGAGACTTAGTTGGACATTCCATGGCCAAGTATCAAATTGTTATCGCTAACTGCTCAAATAAGGATAAAGAGTGCCTTTAATACCTTAATGCATTAAAATTTAATTCCATCTTGAAAACAATAACCTTATTCAGTTGAGGTAATCCTAATACTTGTAAAGGTATTATGAAATTATGAGTTTCTTTCTAAGTGAAAAAGTAATAAGAACACGAGGTGTTCTTTAGGTCGAGGACAACTATCCCTTAGGTAGGCAAGCGAGTGAAGCTACCAAACTTGTAGCAAGCAAATGAAAACTTGTTGTGAGTGGTTATCCTCCTATCTTCTTATGTAATTTGGATAACACCTATCCTTACTTGCACATAGACAAGTCACACTGGGAAAATCTTGCTCATCTTATCTTCTTCGATATAATACTCCTCCTACCCATACGTTGGTATCAAATTTCATCCTCTTCAGTGCTAAAACTATATTGGATGTATTTTTCTATAGATTTCCTTTGGATTCTTCCATAGAGGGAGATATCACAAGGTGTTGCCGTCTTTTGGTAAGGGAGGCTAAGAAACTTCCTTGAGGCCACCGTTGCAAAAATTTATATCTCTAAAGAGGAGAGCAGGGTGTTTTTGAAAATCTGGCATCCTAGTGGGCAATCCTAAGCCATGTGTGGAGACTCACAATCCATAAATATCTCAGGGAAAATGTTGTCTATGATCACAATGATGACTCTCGCATAGCCTTCTTTTATGACGGATCGCTCATATGAAGAAATTTTCATGATTTTTCTATTTCGTGTTTCAAGTATGGTTTAAGGTATATTGGCTCACTTCACTGTAAATTCTTGCCAACTTTCCTTTGATTTCATAAATATTCTCTTCATTCTTAGTGTCAACTAGAAATAATGGAATTTTATGGATTAATTTGAGAGGGATGAGCAATGATTTTTTCCTAAAACCATTCTAGTGCATCATATGGGAGATAGGAAAAGCATCTGCAATTACATAATCACCACATATGCTAGCCTTCAATCTCTCTTTTAAACTCTGATTCAAAATTATTATACTAGGTTTGGGTGAAGAGGATTAAGTGTTTTCTAATGTTAAATGCCAAAAATGTTGGTTTCCCTATTTAAATTTAATTAATGAATTGACGAAGGAGGTTGATTGAAATCCATTTGTAATTAGGTTAAAATTATTGTACTTGGTTTGGACGATTGGGAAATTTGTTCTGTTGAGGATTTATTTTAATTCATTGAATTCTGAAAGACATGGCCTAGCCAATTTAAATAATGAATTAAGGAAGGATGTTAATCTAAGTAAATTAAAAATTAACTTAATTTTCTGAACACCCAATGAAGAAGAAATAGTGAAATGATTTGGTCAAATTAGCAATACAATCCAGTGTATCTAGAGACAAGAAATTTTCTCCACTCACAATGGAACGTTCATAATGTTTGATGATGTGCATATGTGGAATGATCTCCTTCAAAGAGCTAGGAGATAGGATGCATCCAATAAATTTTGTGATAGTTGTTCACTTTATACACTATCTGGTCCGGCTACATTTTGTGGTAGAGTTGAGAGTAATACACGAAATAACAAGATTTCACGTGTTAATTAATTTCCATAAGTATAAATGGAAAATTGATCACTGATCTATTTTTCCTAATTATTAAGTGTTGTAAATTATGTAGAAGGTAAAATTTCTCATTCTTTATATGTTCCCCAAAACTTAAGTTGTCATTAAATTCTCTTAGGAGGGCACAAGGACTCTATACCATGAGCCATGAGGTAACAATGGTTTAATATACTTTAAATGATAGGCCTTGTTCATATTCGAACTTTATAAATGAACAAATTGTAGTGTATGATTATTGGATTAAAAATTTGGATTAGAAATTCTAGGGATGTGGTCATCATGCAGGATAAATAGACATGAGAGTGTTTAAAAGAGTAATGGATAATAAAGAAAGTTGAATACTATGTTTAATTTTGTACCAATAGGTCTCTTCTACCATACTATCACCATATTACTATACTCATATTAAAATTAAAATTATGAGTCAATGACTGCTATGTAAGGACATACCTTAACAAGAATGTAGATGATACTTATGAGAGATCTTAAGGGAAGAAATGTTGAACTCTTATGAGGTAAATGGAAATAGAAAAGATAAAATCACAAGTACAATTTTCATGGATCATCGTCAACACCAAGAAATATTTCAAGTAAAAGTATATAAATGGAAATAAATAAATTTATGGTTAATTAAGTGGGTTCCATCCTAAAACAAATTCTAAAAATTTTACACATGGAAGACAAGTTCCGGTATGAAGTATGACACTATGTAATTTTATTATTATGATGATTGGTGCATCTAGATGTAATGATGGAATTTGTTTTTGATATGGTTTTGTATGAGCCTTTTATTTCACCCTTAGTAAGAAAATGCTCGAAATATACACTATTATAGGGAACTAAATATTACAAAGTTATTATTCATATATTTAATAGAAATATGTGTAATTAATTGAACATGCATATTTTGGAACATACAAGTTTCTTTTAGGAAATAGACATATTAATAATTATAACTAAAGTAGATAAGACACACAAATTATCTTCCAATCTAGAAGGAACTAGGGACAGAAGTGGTGAAGGAAATGCACAAATGCAGTACACCACACTCTATGCATGTTGGAAAAGACATCAATAAATTATGACTCTAATACGAATGTCAATGGGCCTGACACCAAAATTCAATCTAATGCAAATACATAATGGGAGTGTAAAACCAATGCTTTGTGTTTCTTGATCCATTCCTCCTCCCCCCCCATCTGCCTCTACCTTCACGACCACCCGCCTCCTCTCCTCCTCCCTCCTCCTCCTCCTTCTCCGCCCTCTACCCTGCCCTCACTCCTCCTCCTCTCCTTCCTCCTCGCTTCCCTCCTTCCTCTTTTCCCCCTACCTCCTTGAGTCCTACTACTACCCCCTAACTCTACCTCTGCGTCCACACCTCCTCCTCCTCCTCCTCCTCTGCCTCCACCTCCGACCCCTCTTCCTCCTCTGCCCTCCTCCTCCTCGATGTCCTCCTCCTCCCCGTGGCCTCCACCTCTGCATCCATCTTTGACCCCTCTTCCTCATCATCCCCTCCTCCTCCCCCTCCTCCTCCTATG
>APFE031295585.1:41425-55497 GCA_000404065.3 Pinus taeda
TTAATTCCATTTCATAACTTTGTATTTTTGTTTGGTGCAGTGTAAATTATTGTAGTCCAAGGCACCAACTCCTTTCCCTCACACATCATCATTTGGTCTAGCTCTTAATAAATAAAGGCTTTGCCCTGCACAATCCACCTCCCGTCAATAACCCTCCTCAGCAAGCTGAGGAAAATCCTCAGCAAGTTGAGGAAAATCCTCAGCAAGTCCAAGAAAATTCCCAGCAATACAAGGAAAACTCCCAGAAAGCTGCCGAAAATTAGCAACCAGTAGCCGAAACACCCCAATTGAGCACTGAAAATCTACAGCAGACCCTGCCTCTTAATGAAGCCGAACGATCCACTCCCATGGTCCATATCCCCACCAATGATTCAGATGACAATACCCCCATCATTATGCTTAAGAGGAAGAAGCAATAGAAAGTTGCAACCCCACTAAAAAGAAGAACTAGGGCCTTAGTTAAGGAAGCCAGCATTTCTGATAATCCCCCTACCCTGACGAAAAGTGCTCGTAAGAGAAAAACTATTGTTTTTCCTGCTACCTTACCATGGCGACGAACAAGGTCGTCTGCAGCAACTGAGGACATTATACCAAATTCCCCACCTATCATTTTAAAATCTTGTATTCCGCCCAACCCTGAACCTTCAACTTCCTCACCCTTGGGTGTCGAAATGCAGAGCGTTCACAATTTTGTGACATCATTTTTCTCAAAAGAGGCAGTTGCTCCACAAGAACCAGCTGTCGATACATCTAAAGTAGACGCCCAAGACGATATAGGGTATGTGGCTGATACACAACAACAAGCCACTGACCCAACAGGTGATACACAAGAACCACCTGTTGGAGAACAAAAGGAAGACGACCTAGATGTGGCTGATACACAAGAACCAGCCACTGACCCAACTGGTGATACACAAAAACCACTTGTTATGGATGCAAATGATGGAGTTAATGCCTCACAACAATTCTCTCTTCTACTGGAACCTGCAACTACAGAAACCCCGGTTACTTTAGCCTCCTTGCAGGAAGAAAACGAGTTTTTGAAATATGAAATTAAGGCTTATCAGCAAGAATTAACAATGGCCAGGGAAGCATATGAAAAGGAACTTAATCTGTACATGTTAGCTCAGGTAGCATCTGTAGCTGAATAGAGTGCAGAAAAGGATCAATACAATTTATACATGTGCAGTGAATGTGGTGATCTCTATACTCGAGCAGGTTATAAGATAGTGAAGTTCCGTTGTCTGGAGCTAGTCCAGTACCTCCTCCTGTTATAATAAAAAAGGAATACCTTGTTGTTACACAAGAACCAGTAGGATCTTCAAGAATTTTAGAAAAATAAACAAAACCACCCCGGCCTGCCTAAGTTGTTATAGAACAGAAACCAGTACCAAAGTCTTTTACAACTAAGGATACACAGACTGGACCTCCCCGTGTCAGCAATGCTTATACACAGACTGAACGTCCCCATGTCAGCAATTCTTACAAACAGACTTCCAGTTTTCAAAAGCTAAGTAACACATTGAAGATAGAGTATGAGCTCTCACAAGGAAAGGCATTTCAGCAACAGAAGTCATTATGGCTCAACTATGCATACAAAAATTGGGAAGTGCTTGAACAGTCTCATGCGCAACATAAGGAGAATAAGAAATTAAAAACCAGACTGTCCCTCATCTTTGACTTGGTCCAGCAGATACTTGCTACAAGGAAACCCTCTTTTAATTATTCTGTATTTTTGAGAGAATGCTTAGCGTTCCTCCAAATAAAAGAAATCAAGGATGGAAGACCCCACCAGGTATCTACACCACAACAATTTATTGAGACCTTCGCGGAAGCACCAAATAGTGACCAGAACTTGCTGTGTGAACTCTATCTTCACAATGAGGCTATTCCTAAAGATATAAAGCTTATTTTACTTCCTCTTGTTGGCAATATCCAAATAAGAGCCTCTATTTCATTCTTGGCCAATCAACTTACTTGGCAGAATGCTTTTATGTCAGCAGCACACAATGAGGAGAAATGTCTTCTCTGGATCCATGCTAAGCGACAAATTGCAGTTGTCTTCATTGCATAACATCAACAAATTCTACGAGAGCCAGGGATGATTGACCATAGCAGGAAATTATAGGCAGCAGTCGCGGAAGACTGCCATTATTATGTGAAAACTAAAGGAGCTCTGGCTATAAAAGCAAATAATCTATTCTGGGAACACTATCCTAAAGAGAGACGGGAATATCACCCTTATAATCCTCTCAATCTTCAGGCGGAAATCTCATGCATACCTAATTATGTTAAATGCATTAGATAGTGTGCTGAACGATGGATTGGTTACCACTTTCACTTCCCTCTCCTATGGCTACCTAGACAGCAATATAAGGTTCAATTTAAATTAACCAAAGAGGAGGAGCTGACAGCATGGCAGAAACTTCAGAGTGTCTATGGGTTTAGAGACATGGTTGACAGCACCTTCCATACTTACTGCATAAGCAATTTGCACAGTTCATCCCAATATTCCGACTCAGATTCAGACTAGATGTTGCATGCGGACATGCAACCTTTTCAGTTGGGGGGGATGTTAGGACCCCATATTGTCTATTTTTGACTTTATATTTTGTCATAATATTAACCTTTTCAACCCATAGTTGAAAGCCTTTGTTAGTGGTTTGACTCAATCATTTAAAGGTATACAGTAACTCTTCTCATTGCTATATGTTTAATTATTCAACACATAATCATGCTATCTTTATAATTGATCCTTGAAGTTGACTAAGTTGCTGAACAATTGTTGAAATTGCCTAAAGCTGGTAGGACTATATTTTGCAGTTGTTGAAATAGCAGAAATAGCACGAACCTCGAAGCTGAAACAGCAAGGACAACATGTAAATCTCAAGGAGACACTTGAGATTTGCGTACCAGAGTTGCAACAACAAAGGAATCCAATCGATTATTTGAATAAACTGTTACATTGGTCGTAACGTTCATGATCCACATTACTGTAACAACATTCTGTTAGCGGGAACTGATTTCCCTATTTTTGTACAAAGGGTTGAACTAGAATTTATACTGAAAATCTTTTGTAATAGATGTCTCCTCTATAATGAGGAGACATCTACATTAGAGAGGGGATTGACATAGGATGAACAAGCTGTAACACACGGATTGTAGTGGAAGGACAAGACTAATTCTTTCTTGTAATATGGTATATTGACGGATGAATAAAATTTTGTTCTGAGTATTTTACTTAGTTTATGTGTCCTGGGGAATCTTGTGAGAAGGAAAGTGCCCACCTTCATCACAAGATTCACCCATCTTCTTTCTGTTGTGTGTTGTGTGTGAATTCTATTTATACTTTATTCACAAGTATTGCTTCTGATGATATCTTACTTTTGCTAAGACTCTGTTTTTCTTTTAATTGATTGATAATGTACATGAGTGCCTCACTGGTGATTAGGATTTACAGAGTGTATTGGTGAACTGGATAATAGAGGCAGGTGTTGAATGTTCCTACTCTGGGGGATAGGGTTCTGATCCTTTGTTACAGGATAGCCATTGTTTCCTTTTGTAGATTTACTCTCTTTAATCAATTATCTATTCTTATTCAATTCCTGCAACAGACTATAACTGTTGTAACACAAAGTAGAGGTTTAACAAAGTGTGAATTGTTTATACTACAACTTTTTAATGCTATTAAAATTGAGTACATACAGTACATAGTCACCTTTGAAATAATCAGACTTTCCCGGGTTGACAATTTATGTGGCACTCGACTGTTTAAATTAATAAGAAATTAAAGTGACCAACACTAAGCATTTTATAACATTTCAAAAGGAGTTTTATAACTTTCATTGAAGTGTTTATTAAAATCATTTACTAAATTGTTATAAATCCCAAATCTAAACCCTAAATACTAAACCCTAAGAATTCTATAACATTTTAAAAAGTGTTTTGTAACTTTTATTTAAGTGTTTAGTAAAACCATTTACTAAAGTGTTATAAACTCTAAACCCTAAACCTTAAGTATTTTACAACATTTTAAAAAGTGTATTGTAAATTTTAATTAAGTGTTTATTAAGAGAATTTAATAAAGAGTTATAAACCCTAAGCCCTAAAACTTAAACCCCAATCCCTAACCTAAACCCTAAACCCTAAACCTTTAGCATTTTATAACACTTTAAAAATTGTATTCTAATTTTTATTTAAGTTTTTATTAAAAGCATTTACTAAAGTGCTATAAACACTAAAACCTAAACCCTAAACCCTAAGCATTTTATAACATTTTAACAAGCATTTTGTAACTTTTTTAAAGTGCTTATTAAAAGAATCAACTAAAGTGTTATCAATGCTAAACCCTAATCATTTTATAATATTTTAAGCACCAAACCATACACCCTAAACCCTAAATCCTAAACTATAAACTGTAAACCATAAACCCTCAACCCTAAACAATAAAACCTAAACTAAAATCATTTTATAACATTTTAAAAATCATTTTGTAACTTATACTTAAGTGTTTATTAAAATTTTTTAATAAAGCATTATAAGTCTTAAACCCTAATTCCCCAAGAGTATACCCTAAACACTAAACCCTAGGAATTTTATGACATTTTAAAAATTATTTTGTATCTTTTATTTAAGTATTTACTAAAAGAATTTATGTAAGTGTTACAAACATGAAACCCTCAACCCTAAATCCTAAATCCTAAACCCCAAATTCTAAACCCTAAACCCTGAACTCTAAGTATTTTATAACATCTTATTTTTTATTTGTAACACTTATTTAAGTGTTTATTGAAAGCAATTATGAAAGTGTTATAAACCCTAAATCCTAAAAGCTAAACTCTAAACTCTAGATGCCAAACCCTAAACCCTAAGAGTTTTTATAACATTTTAAACGATGTTTTGCAACTTTTATTAAGTGTTTATTAGAATCATTTACTAAAGTGTTATAAACCCTAAACTATAAACCATAAACTCTAAAATCCAATCCCCAAACCCCAAGCCCTAAACATTTTATCACATTCTAAAAAGTGTTTTCTAACATTTATTTAGGTGTTTATTAAAAGAATTTACTAAAGTGTTATAAACATTAAATTCTAAACCTGAAACCATAAAAACTAAATGCTAAGAATTTAATAATATTATTAAAATCATTTAGTAGCTTTTGTTTAAGTTTTTAATAAAATAATTTTAAAAAGTGTTATAAACCACAAACCCTAATCTCTAAACCCTACACCCCAAATCCTAAAACCTAAACCTGAAATACTAAGCATTTTATAACATTTTAAAAAGTGTTATGTAACTTTTATTTAAGTCCTTATTAAAATAATTTACTAAAGTGTTAGAAGCCCTAAACACTAAACACAAAACCTCAAACCATATAGCCTAATTTTTAAAGCCTAAATCTTAAACCCTAAAAGAATTTACTAAGGTATTATAAACCCTAAACCCTAAACTCTAAAGCCTAAAACCATTTACTAAGGTCTTATAAACCCTAAACCATAAGTGATTTATAACATTTCATAAATTGTTTTGTAACTTTGACTTAAGTGTTTATTACATGCAATTAATAATGTGCTATAAACCCTAAAACTTAAACCTTAGACCCCAAAACCTAAACCCTAAGGATTTTGTAACTGTTTAAAATGTGCTTCATAAGATTTATTTAAGTGTTTATTAAAATAATTTACTAAAGCGTTATAAACCCAAAAAGTTAAACCGTAAACCCCACACCCTAAAAGATTACATCCGTTGCTTCATTCTTCTGTCCTCCCTTAAACAACAACTTCTCCTATAGGTTATAGTCCAACCATGGACTATTGTTCCTCATCAAAGGGTTTTGGCATGCTTCATAGGCCTCCTTAAAATATGCATCCATCTCATACAAGTCTTTCAGGTGTTCAAAACCCAACACTTGTGTTGTGCACTCTTGTAAGAGAGAAACCATCCTACTCAATGCATCCACTACCTTTGAGGGTTTACAGTTCATAGGGTTTTATGAGTTGAGGTTGTAGTCATGCTTGGTTTCTACAGTTATGGGCAATGCACCTGTGGCTCCATCGTATGCATGTAACTCTATTGTTTATAACTTATACATGTATTTAAATGGCCCTGTAATGGACTTACGAGGGTTTTGTAATCTAGTTATTTTGACACTATTTGTTGGTCCTTGACCAATGAGCTGTAATGTTTCGACTTCTTGACACACACACACACACACACATATATATTTATGATGGTATTTTTATTGGAAATTCATTTGTTTACATTCTGCAATGGACATTTGGAATGTGTTTGATTCCGATAAATGAAGCTTGTCTCTATAACAATAGCTTGCTTGGCCCATTCGTATCTTTGCTCTATTGGCACTGTGGTTTGTGTGATAGCTCTTCTTGCCTTTATGCTTGTTGTTCACCTGTGTATTTTTAGCTTTGTTATTCGGAAAAAAGGAAATAATTTCAACAGTATAAAATAGGAATGAATTTAGGACCGTAGTATGAATGGTTTGAAATGTTCTTTTATTCAGAAAAGAATTCTGTGTTTTCTCTATATTTCTTCTATGATGGAAAAAAAAATATTACATCCGTTCTTTCTTCCTTCTTTTTTGTAGAGAACATTAGGCAATTAGCAGAACTGTCAATCGTTACATTAAAACGTTTCCTAAATAACTACCCTTTCTTGATTCGTAAATTAAAATAAATTCTAAATAAAACTAAGAGAAAAAAAAAGCAATTATGTAAGCAACCATTGTCATTGGCTCACACAACCATTCTTAGAAAATAAAAAAACTAATGAAAATCAAATTGTTTTGAACAAGACAAACTCCTGCCATGTCCTTCCTCGAGCTGGATGCTCCTCCATCATAAACCCTAAAAACTAAACCCTGAGTATTTTATAGCATTTGAAAAAGTGTTATGTAACATTTATTTAACTCTTTATCGGAAGCAATTATTAAAGTGTTATAAAACCTAAATCCTAAAATCTAAACTCTAAAACCTAAATGCCAAACCATAAACCCTTAGCATTTTATAACCTTTTAAAAAGCATTTTACAACTTTTATTAACTGTTTATTAAAATCATTTACTAAAGTGTTATAAACCCTAAACTGTAAACCATAAACTCTAAAATCCAAACCCTAAACCCCAAACCCTATGAATTTTATAACATTTTAAAAAGTGTTTTGTAACTTTTATTTAAATGTTTATTAAAATAATTTTCTAAAGTGTTATAAACCTTAAATTCTAAACCCGAAACCCTAAACCCTAAACACTAAGATTTTAATAACATTTTAGAAATTATTTTGTAGCTTTTATTTATGTTTTTAGTAAAATCATTTTAAAAAGTGTTACAAACCATAAACCCTAAACTCTAAACCCTAAACCCTAAACCCTAAATCCCAAACCCTAAACCCAAAACCCTAAACTCTAAATCCGAAACACTAAGGATTTGATAACATTTTAAAATGTGTTTTTAACTTTTATTTAAGTGTTTATTAAAATAATTTCCTAAAGCATTATAAACCCTAAACCGTAAACTTAAAAGCTCAAACCCTATAGCCTACTTTTTAAAGCCTAAATCATAAACCTTAAAAGAATTTACTAAGGTCTTATAAACCATAAACCCTAAACTCTAAAGCCTAAAAGCATTTACTAAGGTCTTCCAAACCCTAAACCATAAGTGATTTATAACATTTTATAAATTGTTTTGTAAAAAGCATTTAATAAAGTGTTATAAACACTAAACCCTAAACCCTAAACCTGAAACTGTAAACCCTAAGGATTTTATAATCGTCAAAATGTATTTTGTAACTTTTATTTAAGTGTTTATTAAAAGGATTTACTGAAGTGTTATAAACCCTAAACATTAAACCATTAACCATAAACCATAAACCCTAAGCATTTTATAACAGTTTAAATACAATTTTATAACTTTTATTTAAGTGTTTATTAAAATAATTTATTAAAGAATTATAAACCACAAACCCTAAACCCAAAACCCCACACCCCAAACTCTAAACCCTAAGAATTTTATAGCATTTTAAAATGCAAATCTTAAACCCTAACTATTTCATGACATTTTAATAAGTGTCTTATAACCTAATTTTATGTGTTTATTAATAGAATTTACTAAAGTGTTATAAACCATAAAACCTAGGCATTTTGTTACATTTTATCAAGCATTTTGTAACTTTTTAAAACCCTAAACCCTAAGCACTAAGAATTTTATAACATTTTTATCCCTAAACCCTAAGAATTTACTAAAGTGTCATAAACCCTAAATCCTAAACCCTAAATCCTAAGAATTTTACAACATTTTAACAAGCATTTTGTAACTTTTGAATTTTTTTTTATTAAAAGCATTTACTAAAATGTCCCTAAACCCTAAACCCTAATCATTTTATACATTTTAACAAGTGTTTTATAAAAAAATTTAAGTGTTTATTAAAATAATTTACTAAAGTGTTATAAATCCTAAACCCTAAGGGTTTAATAATAATTTAAACCCTAAACCCTAAAAACTAAACCCTCAAAATTTTATAACATTTTAAAAAGCCTTTTCTAACTTTTTAAAGTGTTTATAAGAATCATTTATGGAAGTGTTATAAACCCTAAACACTAAGCATTTTATAACATTTAAAATCCTATACCCTATACCCTAAGAATTTAATAAAATTTTAACAAGCCTTTTGTAACTTCTTTTAAGTGTTTATTAAACGACTTTAATAAGATTTTATAAACCTTAAAGCCTAAGAAATTTATAACATTTTAAACGCCAAACCCTAAATCCTAATACCTAAACTCTCATCCCCAATTATTTTATAACATTTTAACAAACATTTTGTTACTTTTTTTAGGTGTTTCTTAAAAGAATATACTGAAGCGTTATAAACCCTAAACCCTAAACCTAAGCACTTTTGAACATTTTAAAGCCTAAGCCATAAACACTAAGAATTTTATAATATTTTAACAAGCATTTTGTAACTTTTTTTTAAGTGCTTATTAAAATGATTTACTAAAGTGTTATAAATGCCAAACCCTAAACAAGGATTTAAGTGTGAGTTATGTTTGGCAAGTGGAAAAGGCTGGAGCTCTTTGGGGAATCAAAAGGAAAACTCCGGCCACTAAATGGGCATCGAGAATGGAAAAAAAATCATTATCAACCAATTTCCTCATTCCTTTTCAGGCTTCTGTTAGTTAAGATGTCTCTCCTTTTCACAAGAAGGAAGCAAGGCAATGAAAATAAAGGAATCAACTCACAGTTTAGGTTGTTGGGAGTTCAGGTGGTTGATAATTCAATTAGGATTCATTGGTCACATCTAATGAGTGAAAATATTTCAATCATTTAACAGTTGATCAAACGGTGCCCAACTATACAGAGTGGCAGTCTAGGGGAGTTCTTCCAAGAGGAACACCTTATGGCTTAATTACAAAATTTCAAGTACTCAATCATTAGAGCAACTAAGTAAATTATAAAGGTTTAATTGCTTAGTTTCTTATAGATTTTCAATAATATGTCATGCAATACAATATAGCCTTTGGATGAAATAGTCTTATAATGATAAATAAGGAAATATTAGGACTATAAAATAGATATGCAAAGAATAAAGTGTGCAACTCGCTTTTTATGCATGAAACACACAAAAAAACAACAAAATGTTGACTTTCACCCTAGAATTAGGGTTATATAATGAAATAAATTTTTATTTTTATTTTTATCCATTATTTTATGCAATATATAATAATGAGGAAATAACACATTAATAAAAGTTCCTTTTTAGAAACATTTCAAAGAACATTAACCCTAGATATCCATAATTTTGGAGAGAAGAGAGAAAATATTTATGGAAGAAAGATTAATGACCACCATCTATAAATGTGCCTTGATATAAATGATCAATGGATATACCTAGGGAAAATTCAATGGAGATTATCTTGATGAAGGAGGTGAGAGGGCTAAATCCTTTTCTTAGAAACCCTAGCCTCTTCCTTAAGAGGAAGATTTTAAATCTATGGGATGAACAATTATGAACTCTCATGAAGGATTTGAGGAAAATAACTTTTCATATCATAAGAAATCTAGATTTCAAGATAAATATAGAAGCATTAACCATGGTACACATACAAAAAGCTATATCACATTAATAGCATGTAAAATATAAAAGATATGCAACAAACTTACAAAATAGAAGATACACAAGGAGAAGAAAAATCGGGGGAATGAGGGTGTTCCATCTTCTCAACCAATTTTCATCTCATAGAGAAATATTGAATAATGAAATAGGGCCTTCATTTTCCATTCGTTCATTTAAGCGAAATTCTTGTTTTCCCCTTTTTTGGATTCCCAACGATATTGTAATCTCATATATTGTCTTCCCATTTCTAGGAACCTAGGTGAGATTTGATCAAGTGAAAATGACAAATGACTTTGAATAGACTTCAGATTTGTGAGCCTTTCCTTTTCCCAAATGGCCTACCCAAACATCTTTTCATACTACTATTTTTTCCCCTCATTATTTCATCTTATTGCTCATATCCAAAATGTCTTACTAGACAACAAAGGTTAAATTGCAAAGGTAAATGGAAATAGGTAAATGGAAATGTTAGTATATGTAGGGAAATTGAAATGTTAATATATATAAGTGATGTAGTAAAAGGAGCACAACTGAACACAATGATTCATAAGATAAATCAATACTTATGTTCCAACCATAGTCTATTGGATTGAAATAATTTTAATTACTTTATAGTTTTTTTAAAATTGAATTTAGTCTAACAAAAAAATTATCTTTACAAATACAATTTAAAAAATAAAATATTAAATATATTAAAAAAACATATAACCATATTCTAAATCAAAAAGTTGCACATTTTACAACAGATTCTCATCCTAGTTTGAAATTACAATTTCAATCATTACGTATATTCAAATATAATCTGACCAAATCGTAACCAAAAAGTTGGCCCATTATACTACAACCCAGGAGTCGAGCGGTTCAAGGCCGGCAATATCCCATTTGGCTTCCAGGACCGTACATGATAACCTCTCACATTTAGTTGGGTAGCTCAACGGGTAACTCAATGCAAGAGCGAGCATGGTTGTTCAGTTTGGATCATGATTTTCTTTGCATGTGCTCAAGTGAGATAAAAACCAGCCAACGCCAAGCATCAGCCGATTACTGTTTGGATGATTATTTTCTTTGCAAGTGAAGGACAAATAAAAAGTCGAATTCATACATAACACGCATCAGAATTTTGAAAAGCTTTAACTCGCCATTACTCTTCCATTAAAAGCTACCAAACACTGCACTACCTCACTGTAATTTTAACTGTAATTTTAAGTTTCTACGGGTCCAGGCCCTCTCCAAATTTGTTTTAGTTGAAAAAATATCACTGACTAACACAACCAAAGTAGAACCAAGGGCAAACACGGTGAAACGATCCACTTGTCTCTGTGGATCCTTTAGTGCTGCCTCAATTAATTTCCTTGTTAACATAACACGCAATTAATTATTCAATAAAACATAATTAATAATTAAATGAAACATAAAACATAGCGATAGACATAAGATCTCATTCCTCCATTGTAATTAGATGAAAAATATTCATTTATCACTTTTATTTAGTAAAAATATCAAAATAAGAAACCTAGATTTAAAAGTAGATTTAAAAGGCGTCACAATGATGACATTATTCTGGAAAAAGATAGCATTATTCTGAAAACGCAGCTGCCAACTCCACTTCAGATTCGTTTAAAAATCACCCAATCAATCCATATTTTTTTCAGAAAAATGGGCTATCAGACGGTTATCCATCACTACTATATCGTCATCGATCACTATCATGTCTTCCAATGCTATCACACGGTTATCCATCACTACCATATGGTTATCCATCACTATCACAACAACAAAGCAACGTGGTTATCCATTACTATCACAACAACAAAACAACATGCCACACAACATAACGGAATTGTTCTCGAAAAAGTTGAAAAGGATGAGACTATGGCGGAAGATGACCGGACGAATTGCCCACTCAGCACGGATTTCTCTTTGAAACGGTTGTTCAAGAAAGGAGACATATGTGCGTTGAAAAGTTTGGATCGATTGGACATTTTTCTTCGAAACGTTTGTTCAAGAATGGACAGATAGATAGATATCCGTTGAAAGAAACGATATATAGAAGACTGCAAAACTCTGTGAATTGGTCTTGTCCGATATATCTATGTGGACGTATATGTTTGTGTGGTCTGATATGTTTGTGCGCTAAGTCTGTGCGTGTGGGTATGGTTGAGTCTGTGTGTATGAGTGAGTCTGTGCGAGTCAAGTCGGTCATGGTTCATGTTATATTATGTGAAAGGGGACGAGGCAAACAATTTCCCAACTTCAGCGGAATGGTGACGGAATTGCTAAACAGTCACTGTTCTCCCACGTTAATGCCTTCTTTCTTTCTGTTGCATTCTTCTTTTTTCTACTTTCATAGACACCATGGTTTCTTTTTAGTTCATTTCTACATTTGCAATATTGTGTTTCAAATCTCATGCATTCCTTTCATTTTTCTAAAAATTATTCCAGGGATCTGTTAGATTATTTTATAGAATCTAACCTCCAACTGAAGGGTGAGCTGAGTTGAACTGGTAAGGCATAATCAATGCTCCTTCTCAATAGTTAACAGGGATTCAATTACACTTGCATTTCCCCTAAAATCTACTCTCAAGTACTCTCAAGGCAAACCCTAGTCATTTCATGTTAGTTTTTCTTCCTGTAAATTTTTTAGCCAATGTCAAAGGACACCAAGATTTTTTTCTTTTAATTTTTTGAAAGCATTTTTTACTGCCAGTTATGGATTATCCCATCCTCCCATTAAATTACTTGGATAATGAATGGATAGGAATAGAGATAATGGCTATTCATATAGACATTGAGTACAGTGACATCGCATGGACATCATCGTTTTTCTTGGAATGGCACGGACATCGTTATTTTTTTTTAAATCACATGGTCATCATCATTTTATTTTTACCCTATGATTCACACACTTCTTAACGAAACTTGCAAGTTTCTTGGGTCTTCTGTGTGAACAAAAAATCCTTTGCACTGCAAATCTCCATCAATGTCGCCTAATGCTCAGGCAGCTAGATTTCTAAAATATTCTAAATCCACAGTCTATATTGATATAGGTTATCTAGACAGCTAGATTTCTAAAATATTCTAAATCCACAGTCTATATTGATATAGGTTATCTCACAATGTTTATGATCCCTAAAATTGGCCCTTGGTGTACAGGCCATGCGCTTTTGATGCCTTCCAATTTCTTGTGAACGATTGCCTTGGCCGGACCAAACTGAAATGAAAAACACTCAGAAAGAGTTTAAATTTAGAAGCAAAACTTCCTTCCTGATATTGCCGTTACAGGGAGAATAAATATTGGAAATAACCAACAAACAACTCTAAGACAACTGGCTCATCCATCTAGTTTATCTATTTTAAAGTTGGTTTTATTTTTGTTTTAGTCCTTTTTGGGTTGAAATTAGGTCAGAAAATCTTTGTCAAAATCAATGTTGTAATATTTGAATTATTACGTCAAATGTACTTTAATTTTTAAGTTATTCACAATTGAACAATCCGACTGTAGATGTTAATGGACTGTGGAGAGTATTAATAAATATGCTTCATTTTATTGACGGTCGCGAGTACTATTAAATATGCTTTCATAAATATGTTTTAATATTTAGAATTGCGTGTATTTTTTTTTTGCTTTGTTTCAAACTATATTCGTACATTTTAGATGAATGACATACATCAGTTCTGTAGGTTCTTGTTTGAGTGCTAACCATTGATGTAATGCATTGAAACATCATTTTAATGTGCTTTCGTATAATGAGGCGTAGTTTCATGGTAATCGCAAGTTTTGTTTTATTTAAATTATTTTTGTTTTATAAGTTTTGTTTTATTTAGATTAGTTAAATTTTAGTGTAATTTTGTTTTATTTAAATAAGTTTTTTTTAACCCTTGTAGTATAGTTTGCCGTGAATATTTTGCATGTTAAATTTTGTTTTTACATGTGCAGTTTTT
>APFE031295603.1:0-18707 GCA_000404065.3 Pinus taeda
TTTTAAATTAAAGGTGAATAAGAGTATTGTTAATATTTTTTTGTGATAGTTTATTGGTGTGGATGTGTTATGTAACAACCTCATCCATTTCTAAAAAAAGTACTGAAATGTGCTACTTTCATTAAACTGAACCTTAGTTTTGTCATGCAAACTTGCTCGAAACTAAAATTTGATACCAACATCGCGTCTCGATCATCGAAAGCTTTCCAACAATATAAGTTTTGTCATGATCCAAGTTACCAATCAAAAGGTATGGCCATTTGAACTTGGTCTTTTTTAGAGCCTACCACATCACTATGCACTGTTATTAGTATCCCACCGTGGCACAGGCCATGTTATAGGACAACGCTTTTATTGTTATGCGTCATTTTATTGTTATAACCCAAATCTTGATATTGGCATGTTTTCCCCCTAGTTCACCATTGGACACATCACAGATGGCCCAAGGCAAGTTGACAATTCCTTCCACGTCAATCGATGGGAGGAATTTCCCTTCTCGACCCTCGTCCCTCAGCGTAAGTCCTCAACCCTACTCACACATTGCACTTTACAAATGGCCAGGGGCAAGATGGAGTCCTTCCATGTCAAACGACAGGAGGACTTCCAATCTCAGCCCCCTATTAGTCTCGCCCTTCTATCACACAAAGTTCAATGCAAATGGCCCAAAGCGAGATGGAAAACCCTCCATGTCAAATTACAGGAGAATTTCTTGTCTTGGCCCCCCTCAACTTTGTTTTTTATTTCCATGGTCATTACTATAGTGAGATCCAAAGGCCCAAGCCCCCAAGACATGAAATATGTATGTCAAGTGTTGACAATCACTCTCTGTCTCACCCTTCGTCTACCTTGCCCTCTCCTTGTCGCTACCACAAGGATATACACCAAGGCCGAGGGCTAAGATGATGTCACTTTGTCATTATGTTGATGTCATCTAGAGATGGCATCATGCTGACAACACACCCTCCACATGGCGTCCTCTGGCGTTGCCACATGTCACTCATTTTTGGACTATTTGACCCTCTGATATGGTTGTCTATGGCTGCCACATTAGTCATGGTCCACGTCACTCTACCATGTGCCTTTCCACCGACACTTCACATCATTGCCACCTCCACGTCATTGTGCTACTTCATCGTCGGGCCTAGATCCCACCAGGGTCCCAACCCTTGTGCAAACATGGATTTTTTGTTATAAATATTTTATACCATTTGGTGGAGTCATGTCTTCAGCCTCCACCTCATCTTACCTCGCCTTATCCTTGGTGATGATACCATGGAACAACCCCCCTTCAAAGGCGAGACTGAGACATGAAATTGTGCATCTCATGACGGGAAAGTTGTCATCTCTCGATGCCGAGCCATGCTCCCCCTTCTTCTTCTTTTCCATGATTTTGTTATCAAGGCACGACACTCTCAAGGGCAAGAACAAGAACCCACCTATTATATAATGTAAAGTGTCCCTCTATTAAGCCTCTCAACACTTAAAAGGATTTTGGGTCGTTACCCATCTTGAAATATATATATATATATAACAGAGGGTTTCTCGCAACACAGCCAAACTTGCCTATCTCTCCTGAGATTTTATATGTGCGCATGTGTGTGTGGAAAATCCAACCCTCCTAAGCTTTGATATTGTCATTACAGTACCCAACCCAGCTCATAGACATTGAGATTTATGACTCCATAGCCTCTCGATTCAAGGCCTCAAGAAACTAACTTAGTTGATTCTTAGTACTGCGTTGGAGACAACCACATCCATGATTATTACAGGTACATATTTATAGGGGAAAAACTCCTTTTAATTAAATTCCACAACTCAAGGCCATAGAACACAAGTCATTTCATTGTGATTGTTTAGCCTGTAAAACAAAGAGTCCATATGTCTCTTACACCATGGCATTTAATAGGTATCCACTTATTTGTAAGCATAGGAGCATACTTCCTTCAATTATTACACAAGATTAGGCATTCCCCATTAAAATACCACAAATTTACTGTGAATATAACAACATTGCCAAGATTCTCAAGTTCCCATCTCAAGTATTTTAATCATTCACACATTCATTCGAAACATTCAAGAAATAAGAAAGGTTGTGCATACCATAACATAAAACAATTACATTGAACTAATAGTCATTACAAACTTTAATTAGTCTTTCCAGACACTATATTTCATTCCGTAAGTAAGGGAGGCATTAAACATCAATAGAAAGCAAACCAAAAAAACCAGAATAACAAATAATCATATTTAGAACAACCAACCTCCAACCCACAAAGGCTCTTAGCTACTTACAACATACAAATCATGGGATTCCACATCCCCATGCACATCTCATCCCAAGTGCATAAAAACACACCACTTAACTAGTAGTGATGGTTTATCACAAGTAACCATGCTCACTCAATCATAGAGGTAATCTTGCAATTATTAAAGAAAGGGTGTGCATCCAAGGGCACAATAATAGGCTACCTAGGCCTAAAAAATACAAGATGGTAACAGATATAATGTCAAAGCATCCAAGAATTCATATATTTACACATTGAACATGGAAATTTCCATTCACTATACAGACTACGTAACAACAATACAATCATTATAGTGAAATACCATTCACAGCAGCATAAGCAAACCACTTATCTTACATTGCAGATGAAACTAGCAACTGAGAACAAGACTGTAACTCTCCACCCAACTTTAGATTGATTGCACTATGATATTTCTTATAATCAATCACCCTCAAACCAGGTTTTGTGCCTCAAGAGGAGTGCTTAAGCGAAATACAAACCAGACAGTCATTGGTTACATGAAATCCACCATCCACTACAACCATTTGATCAATAACCCTTCTCCACTCTTTGTTGCATGCATCCACGACCTAGCCCCGACTCATGTAGCCTTTCAACTTCTCTTCCACACTTTTTCATGTGCGCTATAACCTCCTAGCCTCCTTGCTATTTGCGCTAAACCTCCATGTGAATGTATTCTCCCTCTCTATTCTCCATAATGTCACTTGTTTGGACGGTTGTGTGTGTTTCGTTCTTGTTCAAGGGGCCTCCTTCCAACGTTCTTCATGCGACCTATGTTATTCTCCTATGCATATGTGAGTGTCCCCTTTTCTCTGTTATGTTCTAGTATGCCTTTGAATGCCATCCTCCAGGTTACTTCCAGCGCTTTCATGTTCTTTTCCTTTCCTTGTGTCCTTGTTATTACTCTTGCTTGATGACAATACCCAACACACTCTATGATATAGGAAAAGGAGTATGGGTTCGTCCTCCATTGAGGAAGCCCATACTCTTCCTCAAAACCAACCATTAATTTATGTCAACTTTGCTAGAAGAAAACCAGACAAGCATGGCTATCATTAAATGAGCACTTTCCCCAATTTCCTAAGGAAACTCCTCTTCAAGGCAGCTGAACTTGTGTCCCTTCTTCAGTCAGTCAATTATGTTTATATTTCCACAATTTAATTATAAGATTATAATTTAAATATTTACAAGAGGGAGTTTAACCAAAAGGGTTTTCACAAACCCCACCCCCTTAGAGGAACATCGTCCTCAATGCTTTGTTCTTGAACAAAAAATTTTAACAATGAGCTTCATAATTATAGCCCATTTAAAATTACATTTAAATCCACAATTGTTTGTCTAGCAACTCAATGGGTGTAGCACCCCATCAAACCAACCATTTTCTAAGTGGCTTCGCGTTGTGCCTTGTCTAGCTTGATAACTACTTTTTGGAGTGTTTTCCATCTCCAATGTTCAACATTGTTGTCTACTACACTCAATCCTCCTTGAGCAAATAGTTTTGGCTCATTGCTTCCCAAGACACACCCAATGTACCCCTGATCCCAAACAACATACTCATGACTTATTAAAACCAATTTATTTTTCATGTTCCAACATCCCCTTCTATGTTTCTTAATCCCTCAAGCGATTTGATCCCTCTTCCTTACACCAAAAGAGTCCTCATAACCAAGACAATTTCTTGCCTTGTACGTCTCATGGCATACTTCATGGAATCAACGAACATCATTGGCTTATAGTCACTACAATGGCCCTATTCTTGGAGTTTTTTACTCTAGAACGTTGTTCTTTACTTCTATATCTTTAATGTTCTGGTTGTTTGCCTTGCCACTAGCTTCGTACACCCATGTCGGGTAGTTCAATGCTCTTCCTACACCATGGCATACAATTTTTCATGAGATTCATCACAAGGAAATTCTCAACAAAATTAGAACATACTCCCATTAGCATATTTATACATGATGTGAACACATCAATTTTAATTCGCTTCAAATCACAACAAAACCAATTTAGCTCATAAATTCAAATCATTGCAAATCAGACCTTTAAATAAAACTAAATCATGGTCATAGTTAAAATTTTCATTAATTTAAATAGTCAATACTCATCTTTGGGTTCCTCTTTGCTTCTTTTATCCACACGTGTTGAGTGATTTTCCAAGCTCGATTAGCACCCAGCAATGTTCATATTGCTCTATGAAATTTTTCCCTCTTTATTTTTGATTTACACACACTGAATTGGTTTCCAAATCCGACAAGCACCCAACAGTGCATATGCTCCAATCTTCAACTTAGACACACTGAATTGATTATCAAACCCAGCAAGCCCCATTAGTGTATATTCTCCATGCGATATTTAGCTCGTCTTTGACTTGCACACACTTAATCAGTTTCCAAACCCCACAAGCACCCAATGGTGTATGTGCTCCAGCCACTAAATCAGTTACCAAACTTGACAAGCACCCATTGGTTTATATGCTCCATTCACTAAATCAGTTTCCAAACTTGGCAAGCATCTAGTGGTGTATATGCTCCAAATAAGCCCCCCCTCTCGCTCACCTCCCAATGAATGTGGGCACAACCAATCTCGGTAGTCTTCTATCAACAATAATAGAGGTATACCACCACACCTCCCATGCCCAAGAAGTCCCCAATCCTGGGTGTCCTACCTATCCCAATATCTGTTAGTGGTTAGTATGCTTGTTGACCCCACAACCAACTTTTCATTATCATAATATAAACATAGCACATGAAATTTGTCACATGACGATAAAATAAATAACAGTAGGAATTTCCTCTTGCTCAATGGATTCCTCACATAACCGGGAATCTCAAACATGTCATTCATTCATGCATTAATTTCATAAGTATAATCAATCATTCTTTCATAAGAATGATCCCTAACATGAACCTGTCAATCATAATGGCATTTTCACACATTCATTTAATCATTAGCACGTCCATAATTATAACGCATATTCACATGTGTCAAATAAAATCAAGGTTAAGAAGAGCTCTATTATTTATGTGAAGCATGCATAAAATCGAAACAACAGTTTCTAATTCAGCCAAAGGAATTCTTCACCCAAATTCCTTTTTTCCCCTTTTACCTTGTACAATAATTAGCACCATTAGTTGATATTATTGCTATTGCAATACTTAGCAACTTGACTCAACATTTATTCACTCATGTTGTTCACACAGTCAATTTTCACTTCCATTCACCTTGTCACTTCTCAGTCAAATTTATCAATTTGGATCGCTTTGGATTGATATCCCATGCCTGTGAGAACGAGGGGGTATGATAGCTTACTAATTTCCATGCAATCAAGCATTTCACATTTATTTTGATGGCCTTCTATTATATCATATTCATTTCCATTTAGATTAATTATTCTTTAGGGTCTCTATGCTTTTAATTTGCATAGTATTTGGTTTTTTAGTTTTCCATGGCATCTAGTAAGGCCTTCAATGCTCACTTTTCCCTTGGATCAACCATGGAATTGTGTTTCCATTTCAAATTCATTTTTAAATGGGAAGTCCATGAGCTTGGTAAGGAATTGTTCAACATGACATTTAAGGTTTCTTCAGTCTAGGGCGAACTATCCAATGAATACTAATAATTGGAAGGATTAGTTCGAGGCCATGAGATGTTTACTAGTGAATCTATCACAAAATACATGCGTTTATGGGATTTTAAGGAATACCAAATTCACATATGTTAAAGAATACCTCTCAAAATCCTTTTGTTGAAAACCCCTCCTAATACACCTACCCGATTAAAACCCCCTTTAAAACTAATGGATTTGCATCCTTCAATGAGATCAAAAGGGTCCAAGTGACTTGATTCATGCATCATCTTCTATTTCTTAAAGGATCAACCTAGCAAACATAGTAGTAGTAGAGAGGTGGTTATGTATATTAGTGTGTACATATCATTCCTTAGCGGGTGGAAAGAAATAAAAATAAAAAAATAGCTATATAAGCTACAAATATAGATTCATGTGACCCTTTATTTATTTATACCAAAAGTGGATTCATGATGAACTCCTATTGTAAGGTAAAATTTTCATGTAATCCTCAATTTCTGATGATTGATCAAATCCTTGATTTTGAAAGGTTTCATTTTATTAAGAATATATATGCAATGGATCAATATAGGAGAATTGGGGGATATATCAAGCCCCGCAATATCCAAGGAACTATATAATTGCCACAAATTTGAGATCTTATTATTTCACAAAAATAATTATGGATATCAATCAATGAAGAATAAGAGAACCTAAGTAAAAGTGAATTTTCAAGGGATAAACTAGTATATTTGGAAGCCACCCTTTCATAACCTGCCCAACTCCCAAAACGTAATTCTAAGTGCCCAACATCTATATATTTTTAATATATTAGAAAACACATTCACGGCCATATTTTTTAAATTTTTTTCCCAAGGAAAAAGAGTAGTCTCCCTCTCAATATGAGGGCTAGAGTGATGTTGTTGGTACCAAGCCAACCCACAAGCATGCTCACTTAAGAGTTCATAAGGCTCGAAGTCAATAGATCAATATTCATAAGTATGAAGTCATTACAAACAATATTTATCAAGGAATTATAGCTCGTCATATCAATAGCATGGATTTGAACCTAGGTGGGGAAATAACATCTATTCAACCCAACCGC
This sequence comes from Pinus taeda, assembly GCA_000404065.3. Classification (NCBI taxonomy): domain Eukaryota; kingdom Viridiplantae; phylum Streptophyta; class Pinopsida; order Pinales; family Pinaceae; genus Pinus; species Pinus taeda. The sequence continues at coordinate 6,977 of APFE031295603.1, forward strand.
CCGAGATAACCCAATTCACTTATTCACCCCTATATATTAGTTAACATATTACTTATATTTTTATAATTTAGAAGCCCCAAATTTGAACTCATGTGTTATAATATGATGTAATTAGTGACTTCATGAGTTTGAGACATGGGTCTAAGTTGATAGAACAACCCATGCCATCTTCACCTTGGAATCAGGGAAACATATATTGGATATAAGGAACTGGCATTTGGGAGTCTAAGTGTGATATATACCATCTCAAATCCACTAATAATAGTTATTACATTTTTTAATATTCATCCAAAAGAATTGTTGCCTCCTGCACAAAATCCTAATGTGCACTGGAGAGAGTCTCGTTGAGGAATGACATAAACTATCTAGGTTTTTAATGGTTGTTTGCGCCTAGAGCTATACTTTATTATTAATTGCTTTCTAATTTGTTGTGTTTTTATTTGGGTCACAATGTTGGACAATATACTTAAGAATCAATGGGCAATGTTTCAGAAATATTTGATTTAATTCGAAAAGCTTTCATAATATCCTTAAAATTTCTAATTCATTCACATTATTTCACAATTATTATAATGTTGTGTGGTAATTCCAAGAATTTTGGACTTCACTAGCAATATTTTGCTAATATTTGCTTTATTCAGAGTATGTTCAACAAATTTCCGCTTCAATGGCATTATCTTTGAAAAAAAATTGCTTATTGCAAAGTAGCCATTGGCAATATTTGTTTACCTTTTTTGTGTTTTTTTTTCCCTAATGTTTTTTTTTATTTTTTTGTTTGTTCTAATTTTTTAATTAATTAATTTATTTTTTTTATCTTTTTTTGTAGCCTAACACACAAGGAATTTGAACAGTGACCTATTGCAAGGAGTGTTGTAACAATCCACCATTCACTGTCAATCAAAAGTCCCATGGGCCTTTTTTTTGGGTTTTCAGAGGTAAGTATTATTTATTTATTTATTTTTCTAATTTTGTATTGTTAAGTTTTCTTTCTTTCATTTTTTTAAATTGTTTTTCCTTGATTTTTAGGAAAAAATGATGTTTTTAGAATTTTTAAAACATTTTTTGTTTTTTGTTTTTTGTTTTTGTTTTATGAAAAATATTTACATTATGTAATGCAAATTTTTTTTGTAAGTTGTTTTTGAATCATCTCCAGCATGGTAGAGATATGACAATGTAATGTAATGTAAACATTTTAACTCAGTCAAAATAAAATAAAATTAACAAAATAAAAATAACCCTAGAAAAATAAAATAAAAATAAAAATAAAAAAGAACTGTGGTATTGAGAACCCATGTTATTGGGACATGGTCTTCATGTGGAATATAGCCTATTTAAGGGGGGGGAGTTAAACCAACCTAGATCCATCTTAACTTTGGATCTACCAAGCGTCGACAGGGATCAAATTGTAAGATCCCAAACATCAAAGATTTTAATAGATCTAGCACATTCTAGTGTTCAAATTAAAAATGCCTACAATAAAAAAAACATTGAACACGAGGGGATCTGAAAATCCAACCTCTTATTTATACTTAATCATTGAAAACACAAATACATGGCCATGCAATTGAGATTGGAGCCCCTGCAAATGACATGCACGGCTGCTCATTAAAACACTAATCTAAGACACTAAAGCACTTTTATGAATCCTAATTAGATCCACCATAAAAATTCACCACAGGGTTTTCATCCCAGGATCAAAGTGGAACTGACCACGCCAAGTTCTCAAGAAAACACAATAAAATAGACAACTCTGGATGATCCCACTATTAGGCTCCTATCCCCTTTAGGCTTGATAGACTCTCTAGAAACTTTATTTTACTATTTTCCCTCGAAAAACGAAGATCAATACCACGGTAAATACCATGGGCAAGTTCCATCCATTTTGACCATATCAAGAAAAGGGAATATTACAAATCCTTCTACCCAAAGATTGCTTGCCCTCAAGCAATCCACTTCTATCCACAACAAAATCATATGTATATTCTTACCAGGATCCTAGTGTGTTATCCCACGCCTCCATGCTAAATGATCCTGCCCTCAATAGATTCACCTAGATCCCAATGTCACCTAAGTCCTAGGACCTGTGGGTTATGATACCATCTCAACCCTCCATTATTGTCTGTGCCTAAGGGCCCAAATTGTCATATGTTCTTGGCTAAAGACATGATCCTAGGAATCATCCCATCAATAGAGTTCCAACTCATAATCTCTCGTCAATCCATCTCGTGGGAGGGATCTAACGCATGAATGCCTGCACATGAAACAAGTACCATGTTAATGTTGCTCGATGCTCAACTCATGTTGGTCTACTCAGTCACCCAAAATGGTCCAATTGGAGAACTCCGCCCTACTTTCCCTAATGTATAATGGTGGTTTGGTAGTGACACAATCCCTATCTATGTACTCTTGTAGAGGGTTGTTGTGGAATTCCCAATTTTATTCCTCTTGTTGCTTTGTGAGGGACTTGAGACATTCCTCTACACTAGACAACTTGGTTACTGACAAGGCACATAACCCTATGAGCTCCTCAATTTTCCTGTTATCCAGTAAGATAGTGTCTCAGGTTGTCCTGATTTTGTGCTTCAACATCATAAGATCTATCTTGAAATGTGTGATCTTTCCCTGAAAGTCCTCTACTGGAAATTTCAGTGCCTTGTTGAATATCTTTGTATCTATTTGCATCAGATGCCCAACTATAATAGCTCCAACTTGAGCCTTTTTATGCCTCTTTGGGAATGGTTCATCATGGACACTATGTTTGTCATGCTCCCCCTTATGATCATGCTCATCATGCTAGTTCACTACTTCTGGCTCCTACTCAAGTCTCCCTGGCCTCCTTCACCTATGAAGACAATATGTTGTTCATCGGTTGTCGAACATAGATGCATTGGTGGATGACTGTTTATACTTGATTGCTCATATTCTTTATAGACATCCTTGTGGAGACCTATGGACTCCATTGTACAGGAGTCTACCTCATCAATATAATTAGGTAGAATTTCCTGATGCACTTTTGAATGCTTGTCGTCCTGCAAGTCTCTCTGAATAATATCATACAACTGCTCACCATCCTGAAAAGCAATAGACCCAACTATAGAAGACTCCCCATGATCTGAAGCAATATCCTCTTGTTCTATCCTTGTTACCTCTTTCCTATCACCCAAACATGAATGGTCAAGTGCTCAAGGTCCCTTGCAAATAAAGCATAGTCCTCTTCTTCTTAGTTCATTCTTGCTACAGGTTTTACTACCTTTGTTCTTGCTTTGTCCATCAATCATTTTAAGCTCCTTCTTAGTCAACACCCTTCCGAGTAAGTTTATGTTTTGCATGACCAACTTCTCGACTAGATCATAGGTGACTGGTGATAAAATTAGTTCCTTTCTCCAAATGGTCAACAATTTGGATCTTAGTATCTTGCAGATGTTGACTTCTCCTTCTAAAAACAAGGACATAATCTTTTGCATGCTTGTTTTGACACAATCTGGATGAGTTGATGTAATGCTGGTGTAAAAGTTCTAGAACACTTGAAAGATTAAGTCCTCACATTCAAGATTCAACATGAATGTGCCAAAGTTGAACTCTGCCATGAGTTCTAAGATTCTACATCATTTTTGAAAGATAGGAAGCATGATGTTGTTTAACCCTTGAAGGGCCTCTACTATTTTTTTTTTTAACAAGAACGGTTATGGATTATATTAATGGATCGGTCTGAATACCAATTTTTCTGATTACAATAGGAGTAGGCTCGATCTAGTTGGATTCGTCCTTCTGAAATACTGTGAGGCTTGTATTCCCCTTCCAGTTCCTTTTGGGGTCAGCTAGTGAGCTTATTTCTGCGATTTGCCCAAGTTTAAATATACAAACAAACAGCTTTAGGATCAAACAAAAGAACATATTTGCTGAAAAGATTTAAGGAATTGGGACCCATGTTTCTTCCCCGTCACTTTTCATTTCCCCGGCTGAGAGTTGTGCTACTTTGTTGGCTTCAAGATCTGCTTCTTTATTGTTGCCTCTCAGCACGTGAAAGTATTTCAGATCTTGGAGCAGCTTCACCATGCTTCTGATTCTTTGGATCAACCTTGCTAATCTTAAATCCCGCGGAATAGAATTGGTTACCGTGGTTTTTATGATCACTTCGGAATCCCCAAAAATAATTGCCTCCTTGATTTCCAGCTTCAAGAGCAGGTTGAGTCCTTGATAGAGGGCTAATGCCTCAGCTTGGATGCTAGAATTGATTCCCAAACCCCAGGCAAACTGAAGGATCGATACACCATCAATGTTTTTAATAACTCCTCCTGCTCCAGCATTGCCCGGATTTCCTTTTGCTGCCCCGTCAAAGAAGAGGGAGTGCACCTTTTGTTTGGGGATCCAGTTTTGAAAATCCTCGCTAGTTTTTCCCCTTATTTGCCATTCCTCAAGAGGGACCATGCTTATGATATTTTGGCGAAATTGCAGGTTTAGGGAGGACCCCCAATCTATGTCTATCTGGCTAAGGTTCAAGTCATCTTTTTGTTCTCCCAAACATTCTTTTAATTGGCTCTTTACCTTGGCCACAACCTTCTTGGCATTATGTTGATTGCTTCTGAAGATTTTGCCATTGCGCTCTAGCCACAATTGCTAGCAGCAAATTTTAAGCAGTGATGACGAGGCCGTTTTGATCACTTTGTTTTTAGGGGAGGGTTCACGATAGCAGTTTTTCCAAGTGGCGAACAGGTCTGTTATAGAGGTAGGAAGCTCGAATCTGGGGTTCCAATCGTCCATTTGTTCTCTCCAGACCTGTATGGAGAACTTGTAGTTGAGGACAAGGTGCGTGGCACATTCCACATATTCTTGGCACAAGGAGCACCTGGATGGGCCGTAGTAGCTGCGCCTCTGGAGTTTGTCCTCAGTTAGAATTTTCCTATGGCATAAAATCCAACAAAAAAAATCAATTTTGGGCAACGAGGAGATACCCCAGATAGCCTTCCACGGGGCCGGATCAGGAGGCACGTTTGGGATTGAATCAAGGTGCGCATATCCCTGGGCGACTGAGTAGCCAGCTGACAGATCGCCCCAGCCTCGCCTGTCTTTCCTGCGGATGTGCGAGGGTGCAATTTCGTTCAGAAGGTCGCGGAGGAGGATGGCTTCTTGATGGAGGTATGAAGCCAGGTCCAACAGTTTCCAACCCGCCCATTGCGAACCGTTCCATGATGAAATGTCCCACAATTTGATTTTTCCAGATGCCATCAACCAATTTTTCAACGCTGTCACGTTTGGGCAGTCTCCAATTGGGTCTCGGTCCATGATGCGGTTTTTCCATAAGTTTATTTATTTCCCATTACCGAGAATCCAATAGGCTCTGGATCGAATCAACGGGGCTGCTTTGGAGCAGAGGATGATGAAAGGCGAGGTTCCTTGAGGTAATGGCCCATCTAAACATCTCGATTGTGTGCCTTTGAAGTATTTTCTCCAGAGTGCTAACTATGCCCAGCCAGGATTGGGCGCTATTAATCTCCAGAGGAGCTTGCCTCCCATTGCTATATTCTGCAGATGGAGCTTCTTAATATTGAGCCCTCCCTCCATCTGAGGTTTGAGGACAGTCTCCCATTTAACCGGCGAGGATCTCCTCTCGTTGTGTTTGCCCCCTTTCCAAAAGAAATATCTGATATGTTGATCCATTTTCTAGAGTATACCATTGGGCGCAAGAAGCACTGAGAACTGATATAGAGGGAGGCTGCTAAGGACGACTTTTATGAGAGTTGTCTTGCCTGCCATATTTAACCAATTAATCCCCCATGCCTTAAGCTTGTTTTTAAATTTCTCTACCCGTGGCAACTAATCCCTGCTATAGGGACGTTTGAGAAAAATAGGTAATCCCAGGTACATGAACGATGTCCATTCTGTGGAGGTGACAAATCCAAGGCATCTGGTGATGGATATAAGCAGAGAGGGGGGAGTGTTCCAGCAGTAAGTGTGACACTTACCCTTGTTGAGGCTGCTCCCAGACTCCATACAATACTCATCAAGTGCCTCTTTAAATTTTCTGGCTGAATGAATCGAAGCTGCTCCAAGAAGCAGAGTATCGTCTGCAAATAGGGCATGGTTTATGTTTTGGACCCCCCTTGCTATGGAGATCCCTGGGATCTCTTACTCTTGCATTTTTTTGTTAAGATGAAAGCTGAGAACTGAAGCTTGAATAATGAACAGCAGAGGAGACAGGGGGCAGCCCTGTCTTAGTCCTCTTGTAGCTTTGAAGAAACCTGCAGATCTACCATTAATTAAAGGAGCGATCCATGGTTCCGGTATACATGCCCAGATCCAATTGATAAATCTCACTCCAAAACCAATTTTTTTCAAAACATTCAAAAGAAAGCTATGATTAACTCGGTCAAAGGCGTTTGCTAAATCCAATTTGATTGCCATACCTTGTTCTTTGCACTGCTGACTTGACAGGATAGCCTCTTGGACTAGAATGAAGTTGTCCACCAAACATCTTCTGTGGATAAAGCCTCCTTGGTTCTCTGGAATGATTCTAGGGAGAATTTGCTTCAGCCTGTTAGCAATAATTTTTGTGATTAGCTTGTAGCCAATGTTACAAAGGGATATGGGGCGAAACCTATTGAAAGAATTGGCTCCCTTTTCCTTGGGAATGAGAGCAAGGAATGAGGAGTTGGTGCCTCCTCCTAATTTCTGACAAGCCTGCAATTTTTGAACCATTTTATACAGATCTTTCCCCACTATATGCCAACAGGTTTGGAGAAAAGAGACGGAAAAACCATCAGGTCCTGGGGATTTATCTGGGTCCATAGCATCAAGGGCACTTTTGACTTCTTCCATTGTGACTTTGTTTTCTAGATAATGATTCTCCTCAGCAGATATTAAATTGGGAACCCCGTCCAGCAGATAAAAATTCTGGTGTGTATTCGCCTCTACACTGTACAGACATTTGAAATGGTGATGGGCTGCATGTTTAATATTTGCAAAGTCTTTGTGGATGATATCACCTTCTTTAATTTCTGTTATGGAATTGAAGCATTTCCTGGATTCAGCTTGTTTGTGGAAAAATGAGGTATTTCTGTCACCTGCCTTTAACCATAGATAGCGCGATTTGATCCTCCACGTTTCCTCTTCGGCCAGGCATGTTTTATGGTAATGATATTGGAGATGAGCCTCTTTGTCTAAGATTTCTCTAGAGAAGGGCCTCTACTATTACCTACAATATCTCCCTCATGATATTATTGTTGTAAGGCAGTAGAGGTGATGTTAAATCTAGGATCCTACTGAGACAAGAGGTAATTGTGAGCCTTAATTCTTCACAAGGATGTTCCAAGAGTTTAGGTTGTACCAACGCAAGCATGGATGGCTTGAGAGCCCAACTGAGTTTCTTCCATTCTAGTTGTCTTACCCTGGATAGACACATGTCTTGTTCCTCCAACTCACAAAGGTCTATGACTGAATTTGTTCGTTGCAATTCAGATCCAAGTGTAAAGAGACACTTGAATTTTACATCTTTCTTCCAAATATGCTTTGACTATTAAAGGATAACATGGACCTTCCAAGAGAAACATCTATTGTTTTGCTATTGCTTCTGATCTATAAGTTGTTTCCATTTTTATCCACAGAAGTATTGTAGCCTAGAGGACCAGCTAATGTATTACCACGTTGATTCCTGAGCCATTTCCAAAAGTAAAATTATGACATTGTGGCTTAGCCTTCCTTTTCTCTCCTCGAATTTCTTCCCTCCTCTTCTTATTCTTTTTTATTTAATTTAATTAAAGTGACTATTTTCTCAATAAACCCCCTTTCTCTCCTTTTTTGATTTTTGTTTTTTGTTTTGTTTGTTTGTTTGTTTGTTTAATTTAATTAAAGTGATTATTTTCTCAATAAACCCCCTTTCTCTCCTTTTTTTTTGTATTACCAATTTGTCATAGCCAAAGGAATAATATAGCTCTGGAATATTTTTTTTTTGTAACAACATTGCATGCACTTCAACTTCCTATAGTCGGATAGCGACTCCACACGCCTTAGCTCTAGCAACCTTAAACTTAAAAAAATATATATACATCTTTCCATCCACCTCATCTAAGTTAGGGTATTTGTTAAAATTGGAAACTAGGGCCAAACTCCATTTGGGTCATCTTATTAATGGCAGTTGATATTTTTCTTGGATCCCTCACATCGAGAGGTGTAGGATTGATCTAAAGATCATCCGATTCCGATAAGTATTCATGGAGATATGAATTTATTTGTGTTATGGGACAATTCGTCAAGGTCGGCCAACAAACAAATAAACCCCACTTGTGCTCAACCTTTTAGTATAAATAGAGGTGCCTTGAAAGTCATTTGGACACACATCCTCATGGTGGTCTCTTCCTCTCCACTTGTCTTTGGGTTTTGGTGGGAGGAGAGATCTAAAGAGGATACGCTGCCCTAGAGGATGCCCTAGATCCTAACACTATCATGGAGGAGATTTTAATGCAGAGAAGGAAACCTACCTATGCACAACTCTATGGAGAGCCCTACGCTGCCCTATACACAGCTCTATGGAAAGCCCTACGCTGCACTGCCCTATACACAGCTTTATGGAAAGCCTTACACTTCCCTACACATAGCTCTATGGGGAGCCCTACACTGCCCTTTACGCAGTCCTATGGATAGCCCTACGTTGCCCTTTACGCAACCCTATGGAGAGCCCTACGCTACCCTATACGTAGCTCTATGGAGAGCCCTACGCTGCCCTATACATAGCTCTATGGAAAGCCCTATGCTGCCCTATACACAACTCTATGGAGAGCCCTACACTGCCTATACACAACCCTATGGAGAGCCCTACACTGCCCTATACACAACCCTATGGAGAGACCTACGCTACCCTATACACAGCCCTATGGAGAAGCTCTACGATGCACTAACTGTAGTCCTCCATGTGATATAAAGGAAGACTCTTCAAGCATGCCCCAGTCACAACCATGGAGGAAGGAAGGTTTGAAAGCGACTTGTATGACATAGAGAAGAATGCTAAAGGGTATACGTTGAAGTCTGTCCAACAAGGCAACATATGTTAGGTCTGTGTTGATAATAGTATAGTCACTTGAATGGAGAAAACAATGATGATACATTGAAGTAGCATGATGTTGCAAGCAGCAGATATATTGCAACAGCATGTTGATGAATGTTGCAGCATGATGGGTACAACGATGAAGTGTATCATAGCATAAATAGGGGCAACACAATGGTGACGTATAGCAATATAATATAACAATTTCATAGTGTTGCTAGTATAACACATTGGGATAACAACATGATACTTAGTGCAACAACTACAACTAGCATGCAAGGGACAACGAGCATGCTAGGGACAACAAGCATGTTTGGGACAACAAGCAAGCAAGGGACATCAAGCTAGCTAGGTGCAACAAACACATAGGTCAGTATGGAAACATGGTGCAGCAATGGCACATGATGCAGTACAGTGATGGGTACAATCATGATTGATGAAGCATGATGAGAAGTAGCATTGTGATGATGGGTGCAGCACGGTGAGGCGCAGCATGATGATGAGATGCAACACGATGATAGGTGAAGGAATCACCTTGGAAAATCAGTTGAATCAACATATCTTCAACTGATCTCATGTATCATCTTCTTAGAGATGATCTATGCTCTCATCTACATAAGTCAAAGTGTTGACTCCAATTGTAAATGTACTATCTCTCTCTCTCTCTCTCTATTGAACTATTGAAGAACATATAAGAAGAATTGATCAAGGGTTTCCCCACATTAGGGTTTGTCCCTGGCTAGCACCACATCTTGTGTCCTCTTGTCTTGGCTTGTCTTTTGCGATTTATGTTTATGTTCTATCTGTAGTTTACTTTAATGCTAATGTGATTGCTAATCTAGAAAAAATATTGAGCTAACTATGAAAATTGAAATAAATTGCTCTAAGCATAGAACATACCTAACTTAAGATGGTATCAGAGTTGAGGTGAAGACAAAGCCCAAGCAAGAGCGAAAGAGCAATCACCGAAGACAGTTGGAAAAGGAAAAAAGGATCAATGGATTCCTAAACCCTCTTCAAATTCACTAAGGGTGAAATCGAAGCAGAGAATATTATCAGAATAGCGCAACGGAAGCTTCTGATGGCCTACCTAAAGATCACTTCATTGGGAAGTCCGGATCTAAGGGTGGAAGAAAAGGCAAATGCCTTGGTTGCAATAAGTTCAGCCATTATGCGAAGGAGTGTCCGAATGGTAGGGACACATCACTTGATGATTATAACAATCATTCCAGGGACATCTAAAATGATCAAAAGAATGACAGGTAATGCAGGTCATCAAGGAAGCTACCAACTCTTCAGTGAAAGCAAGGAACCCCAGGAATGAAGAATCAAATGTTGTTTCTGATAAGATAAAGAAGTGTTATCTTGTATTGGCCCTCTCCTTCATATTCTTTGGGAATCTGGCTTATTGATTGTAGTGCTTCAAGCCACCTTATCGGATAGAAGGGTGCTCTCTCGAATTTGGTAGAGATAGAAACAATTGTGGGATTATACTTGGAGTCGATGCCACCTATCTCGGAAAGGGTGTAGGGAATGTTACCCATCAATTAAATGTGGGTAACTCGATTCATTTACAAGAATCTCTTTTATGTACCTAATTGCAAGAAGAACCTGGTGTCCATTTCGGCAATGGAAGTCAAAAGGTTTCAGGTTGGCATTCATCAATGGAAAGGTATGTGTTTGGAAATATAATTTTCAAAGATGCTTTTATCTTTGAGTTCAGAGTTGGCAGGAAGTCCATTGGAGACCATGTCAGTTGACATATAACACCAGAGATATGTAAGTCAGATGATGATAGGGATTCCTGAATCCAAGAAGAGCATGAAGGTACATGTCTGAGATGTATCGAAGGGAAAATATTACAAGGGGACCATTACCCTCATGTAGCAATTCCATAGGTTTGGAACAACCCGAGGGGTTTGAGATTCATGATCAGGAATCTCATGTGTGCAGGTGGAAGAAAGCCCTCTATGGCTTGAAGCAGATCACCCCGGGTTTGATATGAGAGGATTGATAACTGTTAGGTGAAGCTAAGATTCACTAAGAGTGAAGTCGAACCAAACCATTGTTTGAAGGTTGTGGATGATAGACCTCTCATACCAACACCTTTTGAGGATGACCTATTTCAAATAGGTTCAGACCCTCTCACTTGTAGAAGTAAGAGGGAGTTGGATTCCGCATGTGGAATGGAAAACTGCAAACCCGTGACTACCTCGAGGATCTTAATTTTCAGAAGTTATATGGTGATAATGCGTGACTAGATTTGGGAAATGCCTCTAAGTTTCATAAACTCATTTGCATTGATGTTCTTGGTGAACTTCCGTTGAGACATGTGGTTTGCAGTTAGCATGATGAGCTCATATTTGGTTGAGCCTCACTGAATTGGTGCCAAGAATCTTCTGAGATATCGTCAGGGCACAATCTCTCATGGATTGAGATACGTTGCCGAAAATATGAAGCTGCATGATTATTCGAATGTTGATTGGGAAGGCAGTGTGTTGGATCACTAGAGCACTTCTCAGTGCTCGTTCTCTTTGGGTTCTTCTTCGATATTATGGATGAGAAGGAAGTAGAAGTCGGTTTCTATTGTTAGCGCTTGAAATTTCACCTCAGGCTGAGAAAGGTAAACCTCAAGGCTACATCAAACCATTTAGCCTCATAGCTAGCCCTACGGGGCAGGAGAAGGCTCTCTCC
>APFE031295617.1:8815-41115 GCA_000404065.3 Pinus taeda
CACCAAGGGGGCAACTCAGTTATCGATCATCGTGATTCGTGTGTTGGGATGTGCATGGGTTCACCTAGAGGTATAGTGGTAGCGGTCAGAATCGACCCCATGTCACGCAAGTACGAGCCCCGCCTAGTTGTTGATTCCTGTATATGTGTATGCATGTGTGTGTGATTAAAAATACATAATCTATACGATGATCATAAGGGATATTAGTTTTGGATTAAGTATAAACACCAAGGGGGCAACTCAATTATCGATCATCATGATTCGTGTGTTGGGATGTGCATGGGTTCACCTAGAGGTATAGTGGTAGCGGTCAGAATCGACCCCATGTCACGCAAGTACGAGCCCCGCCTAGTTGTTGATTCCTGTATATGTGTATGCATGTGTGTGTGATTAAAAATACATAATCTATACGATGATCATAAGGGATATTAGTTTTGGATTTAAGTATAAAACAAAAAATTGTTACCAGAATTATTCTTCCTCAGACATAATGAACATGTTAGTAATTTGAAACACAAAAATATTTAGCATTAATGAATCATTTCAAGTAATGTGTCTTTTTTTAACCCATGAGATGTAGATCAATTGATTTGAGGTTTAGTCCTTACGATGTCTCAAGTTCAAAGCTCACGAGAGAGGTTGGGGATAGAAGCCACTTTTAGAAGAACTAAAATATCCAAAAAAATTCGAAATTCCACCAAACTTCCCACAATCATTGATATAACTTCTCACTATAAACAAATTATTTCTCTATCTAAAACAATATCTACCCTTTAAATTATAAAGAATCTCTCAACCCAATAAAATCATTTTTAAATCTATAAAAATTCCAAAATAATCATACAATTTTGATATTTAACTTTCTCATCAACGTTTGTCCTCACTGTTCATTTGACAAAATGAGTTTGATAAGTTTTTCCACCATTGAAAAAAAAACAAAACTTTCTCCTCAACATGTAGAAATTAAAATAAGGGTTTGTTAATAGTGAAAAGGCTCTTTTAATAGCAATTTACATGGGCTTAAACGTTGCCTTCATCCTACAAAATTCAAGTTCAAAACAAAGTATTTACTCAAATGTGTGTTCATATAATAGTATATTTTGAACCGAAATCAGTGGAACCTTTTAAAAATATTCTTCGAAAATTAGATTCCATTCGGTTCACATATTAGTGTTTGTGTGAATATTTAGATAGTGTAGATGTTATAAGTTAAAATTTATTAATATCCTTCAGAATGATTTATTATTATTATTGTTATTTATATAATTGTAAATTGTTACTAAAATACAATGATGTGTTTGTATTATGAAATTAGTTATATATATATATATATATTAATTTATTATAATTTAATTGTTAATGGATAATAAAAGTATTTATTATTAGTTATTTGTGAATGAAGGTTAATTTATTAATATTATGCAAAGAAAATTATGTTATTTAATTAATTTATTAATGATTTGTAGAGGTAGATTTTTTATTTTTATTTTTATTTTAATGCTAGAAGCTTCTAGATTTTAGGTAATTAACTTAATTTTTTATGTCCAAGGACGATGAGCCCTTATCTAATTAGAAATAACATTAATTTTTACTTTAAAACTAAAAGGCGATTTCGACCTAGAGATTAGCTCAAAAATATAAATTAAATGGCTAGTAAATGTTGATAGGCATCAATCTATAATAAACATCAAAGGACTTACTTTATAATGTATCTCAAGGTGCTAAAATTTAAAAAATGAGAGAAACTAATTAAATTATAATGTTGTTTTAAATAATAATAATAATACTAATAATTATTATTATTATTAAAGAAGGAGGTATGAATATTTTATTAACAAAAGGTTGGGATCCGACCTAGAACCATTACATTTCTTCATGATTGTCAATATCCCTTGTGGATTTGAGAGAGCATGGGGACTCAATCCAAACTCTCAAGCAAGAATTCCTTAATACAAAAATTTTATTTCCTTTCCAACTAAAGGTTTTCCAAAATACTCCCAAGATCTAAATACATTTGCTTTTCATTGCTTATTGATTTGACTTTGATTGACTTCTTGTTTTCCTTCGCAAGTTGTTTTTTGCCCTTTTTCCCAACTTAGATCCAATTCGTGGTTTCTAGTGGGTCTGTGGAGTTGCTCTTCTAAGTGTGGTCTTTGTTGTCTTTATCAGTTTTTCCATATGCTTGATTAGCCCAAGAAATTACATTTTTAGTTTCATTTCTTGAGGGATTCACTAGAGTTTGTTGAGCTTGGTCGTCTTTTTCTAATTTCGGCGGGTCCTCTTTGACTTGCATTTCTTCCTGATTCTCTTTTACTTCTTTCTGTGGGCCCTCTTTGACTTGCATATCTTCCTGATTATCTTTTACTTCTTTCTGTGGGTTCTCTGTGACATGCACTTCTTGACCTTCTTTTGCTTCTTCCTTATCCTGGGCCTCTTCTTCCTTGTATACAGTATAATGTTCAATCTGAGCACCTTCCCACTATTTGGGCCTTTGGTTGTTTTTTCCGGAGTATTATTCTATAGTCGCTTGGGGAAATTGTTGGTTACATGTCATGTTTCATAACATGCTCAACATCAAAATGAAACATTTTCACAGTCAAACTTCTGAAGCCACACTTAATCCAGAGACTTTACATTTATCTTGACAGGAAAACCTTTATTGAAATCTATCTTCATGCATATTCAAACATAGGCCTTGAGAAATTCCCTAGTTTCTGAACTACAACAATAAAATTTCCCAATTACATTTCCAATAGAAGTTAACGCAAGGAGATTCCAAAGATACGAGGGAAGATTTGGGAGCCTTACCCAAACTAGAGCTGAGGAGATTTTTGTCATAATTGGATCAAAAGTAGGGGACCAAGGCTGCATGAAGAGACCAACGCTTCCCCAAAACCAAGGCCCATAATCTCAAATAACCATCTTATCCTTAGGGTTGTCAAAGACCACAACAAAAAAACCCTTAGCGAGAGGATAAATATTCATATCATGAGACAATAGAGGTTTCAACGAATCAAAAATCCAATTATGGAGATTAAACATTCACAACCAAAGCCCATTAAATCTACACACCAAATCTTGTTTTGAAAAAAAAAATCACAGCTAAAAGTTTCATCCCCCAAGGGATAATCAAAGGCATGCACTTCTTGGGCTGTCGGAAGAACATATCAAATTTCAACATGGCACTGTAGGAAAACTTAGCTTGATCTGACAGAGAAGAGCTTGTTGAACCAATTGCCATTCTATCAAAATATATCGTCTTCTTCTTTGGAATACAAATATTCGTCATTGTTCAGGATGTGAGAGTCACGCAACAAAGATCTATGAAGAGATTTGCGTGATCTGAACATGGATCGACCACCTAGGGTAAAACCCTAGCCATCATAGGGGTCTTCAGAGCTCTGTCCATTCTTGAAGATATCAATACCTTTCATCAATCATTTGTTAATATTTCTAAATTATTATTATTATTACTATTTATAAAAGTAATTTATATAGAAGCTAAACATTTTTATTTATTTTCGAACTAGGCTAAGCCTAGACCAGGGCCAATGCCAATGTTGGATGGAAGAATGATTTTTCGACTAGTGGGATGATATCACTAGGATTGTGTGAAGCTTGGTCAAACTTGGAAGCCCCTTGGGATAATTTAATTCCCCCATTTTGGTGTCTCCAATCCTTAACCCTTCCCCATGAGATTTGAACATGTGACCTGGTGAGGAGTAAACCCTACACCTCATGGGTAATATATAAGTTAAACATATATACATTTAAAAAAATATGGAACAAGATTCTTAACTATGAAGGTTTATCCACACTTTGCCATGGAGATTCTTAATTTGTAAATAGACTTTGTTATAATAGCATAGGTCAAAGTAATAGTCTATTAATATGACAAGCCCGAAAAACCATTACTCAATTCCTATGAAACTTGTTAATATGTCAACTTTTTAATTAATCAATTTAATTAAAAGAATAAAAAAGGCATAGAGAGAAAATTGAATCTTTGATTTGGTATACTACTAAGAATATTCTAGAATATTTTGTGGAGATTAAATCCCTACCATCCACTAATAATTGATTAAAATTATAAAAACCCTATTCCAAAATAAGAATACTTATCAACATAATTATTTACAAAAAAAAAATATTCTTTATAGTGATTACTAAAACTACTTACAATAAAATTATATACTTTTTAATAACCTCTCACCATTAAATTGGAAAATTTCTAACCATTAAACCCCTCCATAAAACCAAATGCTAGTATGAATAATATTCCTAATTACAATAATACTTATAGCTACTACATAACATAGTTCCTATCTCTACCGCTATAGTTATTTAATTGACTAAAGGTTGTGCGGAGTGTGGAGAAAACTCCGCGCAATGAAAGAAAAAATCTCTCTACGCAAAACTCTCCGCAAAAATCTCTTCGCAAAGTAAAATCTTTCCACACAACCACCTTCGCACATGCTTCCTCCACACAACTACCTCTGCACATGTGTCCTCCAATTAACTTCATCCACATAGTCACCTCTGCACAACCTCTTCTGTACACACTTCCTCCACACAAAACTCTCCACACAAAGCATCTAGTTAGCATGAGGTTTTTTGGTTTGGGTTGACAATGGGATGTGGATAATATGGTAGTGGAAAATTAAAGACTTATCCACATAATGAAAGAAAAAATCTCTCCACATAAAACTCTCCATACAAAGCTCTTCACATAGTAAAAGGTTTCCACACAACCACCTTCGACCTGTTTTCTCGGCACACGTGTCCTCCAAATAGATTCATCCACACAGTCACCTTCACACAACCTCTTCCATACACGTTTCCTCCACATAAAGCATCTAGTTAGCAAGAGGTCTTTGGTTTGGATTGACAATGGGGCGTGGGTAATATAGTAGTGGAAAATAAGAGAATTGTCGGCATGAGTAGCTATGATACACAACATTGTTTAGATAGGCTAAAATGGGGGTGCTCTTATTGTAAGTATTGAGACTATAATTATTCTCAAAGAGAAGCCTAATGCTTCAAACAATGATTCAATTTAACCATATTAATTAATAGCTTAATCTTATTGCTTATAACTGACACTCAAATACACAATACTATATTTTTTAAGTAGTTTGATTGCATTAATCTAGAACATTATAAAACTTGAATCATTGGTACAAAATTTCAACCCATTGTGTCGACCTCCGCAAAATGAAGTTCCACACAATGGAAATGCGGATGCGAAGGACTATGCCTTGTAGGGGCCACCAATCAAAACTCGGCTTGGGAATATCGAGTTGAATTTAAGCTCTTAGATATGTAAATATTTCAAACTTGGAGAACTCCCAAAGCAATTTCTTTTGTTTTGGATCTGCTTGCATAATCACATATAAATTCAAGTCCTTTCCACACTAAATGATGTCACCTCCCATAGTAAATGCTACAATTGACTAGAGTAAATGCAAATAGTAGGAGAATTGCATCCCACAAATGCAAGGTCGGTGCTCTACTTCTAACTACATATTACAAGCATGGTGTTACGCTCCCACAGACCAACAAAAATCCACTAGACTAGCCCACAATTTTTCACCGACATAATATGTTTTCCCTATACCATTGTGTCTGTCCCAAAAAAATGTATAGAGAATGTGAATGCTAGGATTTTGGTAATGGCATAACTGATCACTTTCACGACAATTTTCTTAAAATTAGGTATATGCACAAAAATGCAGAGAAAGTCCATTGTGCGGAGGAAGCTTTCAAGCATCTGTGTGTATGTAAAGGACCTCTATTTTTTGCAATCAGACTGAGACAAGTAGTGCATCTGTATGATATTAGTGCAATAATCCATATTTATTGTTTACAATATTTTAGTTATAAATCATGCAAATTTTTGTAGTCCTGAATATCACTAGTCAATTGAGTAAAGGTTGAACTGTTACAGAATGCAAAGCCTGTAACCACATCAATGTTCAGATCATTTAGCAGAAGCTTTGTTTATGGTTATCTTGATGAAATTAAACACATGTGCCGAAGTGCGGAGGAATTCCATTGTGCTGAGAAAGATTTCAAGCTTTCATTATGTGAATCTGTGGACTTCATACCAAAGACTTTTGTATATTTTTTTCAGAGGAAGATTTGAAGCTTTCTTTGTGCGTGTCTTTGGACTTCATATTGAAGTCTTTTACTGCTAATATTTTAGTATTAAATAATCCATATTTGTTGTTCGCAATAATGTCGAGGCAAGCGATTGATCAATACGATATTATTGTTAATATTTTAATTATAAACAACGCCTTTCATTGTTAATATTTTAGTATTAAATAATCCGTATTTGCTCTTACGATATTTTAATTATAAATAATGTGTAGCTTTGTATTCCCAAATATCAACAATGAATTGAATAAAGGTTATGTGCTAAGCAAAAGCTTTGTTTATGGTTATGTTGTTGAAATTACGCAATTGTGTGGAAGTACGAACGAAGTCCATTGTGCGGAGGAAGCTTTCAAGCTTTGATTCTACGAATTCCCGCATTTCGCACTAAAGCCTTTTGTAGATTTTTCATGGAAGACATGCACGAGTGTTGAGTTGGACTCCCAAAAAGTTCAAAGATAATGTACAATATCATTTTTCATTTATCAAATTTAATATCACACATTATACTCATTATTTGTGTAGTATAACATGAGTGTTTATAACATATTTTATTGCATAATTACTATATATTATGCTAGGGTAGTTGCAAGGGGCAATGCAAGATCAATGAGACACAATCTTTGAAATCCTAGGTCCACCTGAAAAGGGTTATTATCAGTTGTGTAATGTCCCTTCATAATAAATAATAAATAATAATAAAATAATAAATAATAAATAATAATATAATATTAAATAATTCAACATAACTTTGGGACGAAGTTCCTTAAAGTGGGAGAGTATGTAATGCCCCTTAATAATAAATAATAAATAATAAAAATAATAAAATAAAAATAAATAATATAATATTAAACATAAATAAAATAGTACTAGTAAATAAATAATAAATAATAAATAATAAATAATAAATAATAATAAATAATAAATAACAATGCTAAAACTCTAAATAAATATAAATAGAAATAAAACAAGAAAGCAGTGAAAATCAGTGAAACCATAAAAAAGTAAAAACAAAAGAAATAAAACAAGAAAGCAATAAAGTTGCATGTTGACACATGGAGTGTGAACATGTGGTTCCCCTTCCAATGTTTGCTCTATTTAATAGATGGTGAGGAAGATGAGAGGCATTCCATCATTCCATGATTCCATCATCCATTCTCTTGGGAGAATAGTGTTGTGAGACAAAGGATTCCCTGACAGTAGTACGTTGATTCCGGGTTGAATGCTAGTTGAATTCTGCTAATTGCAATAAAGTTTTGGGGACGACTCTCCACCCAACCGTAGACTCAGTTGCACAAAATCTTGCTACAACTGGCCACCTCGAGGGAATAGAAGCATTTCATTAGAAACTGGCATTAAGTTTGGGAGTTATTCCGGGTGGTTGGGATGGTGCATTAATGTCCTCCCCCCTAGTTTCGAATCACGACACATGATGAGTTACTGTCGGTTGATGCAACATTTGTAAGGATGATGTAATATAATGCTTCTTTCAATAAAGTCAATGGAATTCCTGGATGTGCAGATCCTGCACTTTTGGAGAAATTGAGGATAGATCCAAAGCCAAAGAGGGACAATGAGAAAATTTTTAGCCGCAACTTGCAGAGCCACATAGGTTATGTGAGTGATAAATCACAACTAGAGTCAAAAGCCACACTCGAAATTTTTCTTTGTCGCAGCTCAGCAATAAAACAATTGAATTTTTTTTTTTTTGTTAAATCATTTAGATCGAAGTTTTCTACATTAAAATGTCTATAGGCCCTAAGAGTTAAACCTAAGCTCTGATACCATATGTAACAACCCCAAAATAAAAACCTGTAATTAATTAGATTAATCATGCGATTTATGATCAACATGCAATTTATCAACTAATTAACATCAAATTTCAGAAATATGAGTAGAGACAACTTACCTGTGAAACGTTAGTTGAATTCTGCTAACTGCAACAAAGTCTTGGGGATGACTCTCCACCCAACGGTAGGCTCAATTGCACAAAATCTTGCTACAATTGGCCACCCCGAGCCCTCAATCAACGTACTGCGACCAGAGAATCCTTTGTCTCATAACATTATGCTCCCAAGAGAATGGATGATGGAACCCTCTCATCTTCCTCACCATCTATTAAAGATAGCAAACCGTGGAAGGGGAACCACATGCACACCCTCCATGTGTCAACATGCAACTTACTGCTTTCTTATTTTATTTCTTTTGTTTTTGCTTTTTGATAGCTTTACTGATTTTTACTGCTTTTTTGTTTTATTTCTTTTGTTTTACTTTTTGATAGCTTTACTGATTTTTACTATTTTTCTGTTTATTTTTATTTATATTTATTTAGAGCTTTAGTATTATTATTTATTATTTATTTATTATACTATTATTTATTTATGGTTTATTATTTATTTTTTTGTATTTAATATTATATTATATTATTATTATTTATTATTAAGGGACATTACATACTCCCCCACTTGAAGGAACTTCGTCCCGAAGTTAAGTTGAATTATTTAACATTTTATTTTGTTATTATTACTTCATGTTTGCCCTACACCCTCTGCTGAACTAGTATAACCTGTAGGCATCGAAAGTTTCACAACGCCCGGGAAATCCCAAGGAATCTCTGTCATTTTTCCCACTTTCGGAACCAGGCATAGGCCTCCCTGGTATGTATCCTAGTCTAAGGCTGGCCCTAAGGCTCGCGTCCAACTCAAACCTCATCTGCGCCAAGTCAGGCATCTGGTACGGTACTCAATGACTCCGGGCATCTCGCAAGGTTGGCCCACTCCCTCCACAACTCACTAAGGCGCACAACCCTATGCATCGAAGTCCTTAGACCCCCACTAGACTTTGACATCCCAATCCAATAACATGCACCTAGCCTAGAACATCAGGCACTTGGCCTCCTCAAGATGGTCCCATAGCTCTTCAAGAGCTACACAAAACAAAGGAACCACTGGCATATGTAGTGCTGATTGAGTTTGTACTGGCATATGGTGTTCTTTTTCCAGAAGATTAAAGGAAAACCGAGTATCATGACTGCCCAATCTAGTTCTCACAACTAGGGCTCTAAGATTCAAGAGGGTTTGAAATCAGGTTTGCAGATTCGAAGAAGCATAGGGCTTTCTATTGTTGGAGTGGCCAAGGAATCGTAATTCGAAGGCTTGACCCAATTTTTTTTGTTAAAAGATGGCAAGCTTATTTTTAGATTTTTCAATAAATCGAAATTCTTTGAAAAATATCGAAATTTCTGAGGCCATTGGTAAATTTTTTGAAGTCCATTTCAAACTTTTTGAAAGGTTGTTTTCATTTCTGAGCAAGGGATTGTTTTCTTGGAAAGTTGTTCAAGGTTTATTAATTATTTGGAGCCATTTAACTCAAAATTTCACAAGAATCCATTGTTTATGGCTTGAAGAGATCAATTTCTAATTTTTTTTAGGGTCACAGGCCTGTTAACCATTTATTTCTCAATCGCAAAGATTGTGAAATTATATATATATATTTTTTTTTGCTGAAATTCTCCCATTTTGCAATCAAATACTGAATTACTGAAGGTGAACTCCATCAATTTCTGAAGAGATCAATTATTGAAAGTTTTTTGTTGTTCAATTTGGCATATATTTTGTTGATATAGCCCTTACTATTTTGACAGGTTCTGCGTTGAGCATATAGCACATCTATTCTACCTAATGTGAGAACATTAATTCTGCAGGGGCTAGTTACATTTTTTTGGAGAGCCTAATCTTTCTAGGAACTGCCATATTTTTGTTAATTATTTTCTAAGGCAATGCCTAGGCTGGCCGTGAGTTTATTCTGACTTCTTTTCATCAAGGTCATAAGGTTTCTAGGCCTCCTTTCTCCTCCAATCTGTGAGCAAATTTTTGAGATATTGTTATCAAATTCGTGGGCATTTTTGAGAGTATATTTGTCAAAGATTTGAGGCATCTAAAGGTTTAAAGTAAAGTTGTTTGGGGAGTTTTCCAGTCAAGTTGTCCAACATATTTGTATCTATTACCTCATTGATCTCTTGTAGCTCGAGAAAAAAAAAAATTGTTGATCAATCCATATTCAACAAGTTTCTTGAGTGTGAAGTGCTCTTTTTCTTTCTAAGGGATCCCTCTCTTTCTAATTCTAGTGATTCTTCATTATGTTGGGAAATTTAAAATCAAGGAGACAACTTCACTATGTATTCAAACTCACTCATTGCATAAATCCATCTTAATATGGGACTATTGAATTGGCAAATTGTAGGTTTCTCTGGTGGACATCTCCTCTTTCACTTAATTTGATCTTGCATTCATACATCAATTGATAATTGGGATTGTGGGCTATATTCAAAATCACAGGTCAACGTTACAACATTGGAAGGGTTTCATCACTGGTTCAAAGCCAAGAAATTTCCGATTGATCATCACTGTTAACCAAATAAAATCCATGGTCCAAATGAAACCCTTTATCACTCACTCTTTACCAATTTATCTCAATTCGTTTTTTTTTTTTCAAATTGGCAAGCCATATAATCTTGCATATGAATCTAAGAGAACAAAATTACACAAAAGTGTTTGCCACAGTTGTATGTACACAAAATTTCTTTTGCTTATCTCTACTTACTCATGCCTCAAGAAAATTACATATCATGCATTGTATGTTATAGTAGGGAACTACACAGTGATCTACAAAAATTTGCAAGTACTGGTTATGTAGAATTACTTTTAGTCCTTTCTATGTATTTTCACCGGATGCATTAGAACTCCAAGCCTTTTTTTTGTATTAGAACAAATCATTTTGATTCTCCTTATATTATTTCTCAGAGTTGAGCTGCCTCCTTTCTGATTTAATAAAGCTATCCAAAACAACATTGTGTTGGGTTTCCTCCTAAATGATTTTAATAAGCATCCATCTAAGGGTTGGCTTGTTAGCTGTGACACATTACAAAATGCAAACTAATCAATTCCAACAGTCAACTTTCTATTCTTTAATGATGCATACCATTTTCAAAATCTTTTTAAAGAATGGTTGTTGATCAAAAGTTATAAAGTTATAAAGTTATATTGTGATACACCTAAATCGTACACTATGATTTCAGTTTAGTTTAATTAACTGTTGTGATGTTGAGTATAATGTTACATGAGGTTTCGTGATATAATGGTAGGAGGATAATGATGCACATATGGTTCTTATAGTGATGATGTATCCTTATGATGATGATGATATGCATATGCATATGCATTATGATGTTATGTCGAGGTATATTGACATATTCATTTACTACGTGATGATAGGTATTTAATGTTGAATACTCATGATGGATATGATATGCATAACATGGCAATGGAATTATGATTCTATAATATGAGGTTTATTGACATGTGGTTCATTTATTATGTGAAGTCATGATATGTCTTTGATGCAAATATGTTGATGTTCTAACTTATTATGGTATTTCATGAGGTGAAGCATGTGATAGTTGCGTACAAATTTATGACATGCATGAGCATGCAGTTCGTTATTATTCATAATGTTGCGATTAACAATGATGAATGTTCTCATGATGACATGCAAGACTGGGCATGATACTATGATGGTATAGCTAATGCATTGGTTGCATGTTGAGGTGTGATGATTGACAAGACTCCTCAAATGGGCCGAGAGGGCCGGTTTATTTGATGATCTCGTGTGAGCCCATACGCACGAGGGAGAATAAGTAACACCATATGAGTTGGGGACAAACTCAATCAACACTACATATGCCAGTGGTTCCTTTGTCTTGTGTAGCTCTTGATGGATAGCTCTTGAAGGGCTATGGGACCATCTCGAGGAGGCCAAGTGCCTGATCTTCTAGGCTAGGTGCCTGTTATTGGATTGGGATGCTGAAGTCTGGTGGGGGTGTAAAGACTTCAATGCCTAGGGTTGTGCGCCTTAGTGAGTTGTGGAGGGAGTGGGCCAACCTTGCAAGATGCTCAAAGTCATTGAGTACCGTACCGGATACCTGCCTTGGGGCAGATGAGGTCTGAGTCGGGCGCGAGCCTTGGACTAGGATACAGAACGAGGAAGCTTATTCCTGGTTTCGAAAGTGGGAAAAAGGACAAAGATTCCTTGGGATTTCCCGGGTGTTGTGAAACTTTCAATGCCTACTGGTTATACTAGTTCAACAGAGGTTGTCGACAACATGAAGTAATAAATAACAAAATAAAATGTTAAATAATTCAACTTAACTTCAGGACGAAGTTCCTTAAAGCGGGAGAGTTTGTAATGTCCTTCAATAATAAATAATAAATAATAATAAAAATAAATGAAATAATAAAAATAATAATAATATAATATAATCTAAACAATAAATATAAAAATAGCAATAGTAAATAAATAATAATAAAATAATAAATAACAATACTAAAGCTCTAAATAAATATAAATAGAAATAAAACAAGAAAGAAAAAAAATCAATAAAGCTATCAAAAAGTAAAAACAAAAGAAATAAAACAAGAAAGCAATAAAGTTGCATGTTGACACATGGAGTGTGTGCATGTGGTTCCCCTTCCAATGTTTGCTCTATTTAATAGATGACAAGGAAGATGAAAGGCATTCCATCATTCCATGATTCCATCATCCATTCTCTTGGGAGAATAGTGTTGTGAGACAAAGGGTTCCTTCGCAGTAGTATGTTGATTGAGGGCTCAGGGGTGGCTAGTTGTAGCAAGATTTTGTGCAACTGAGCCTACGGTTAGGTGGAGAGTCATCCCCAAAACTTTGTTACAGTTAGCAGAATTTAACTAGCGTTCAACCCGAAATCCCAAGTGAGAAACATTATCGCCACAGGTAAGTGTCTCTACTCATATTTTTGAAATTTGACGTTAATTAGTTGATAAATTGTGTGTTGATTATAAATCACATGATTAATCTAATAAATTACATGTTTTTATTTCGAGGTTGTTACAAGTTGAGCTATGAAAATCTATATTTTTATCAGTCACACACGTTAGTCATAAAGCTTCAATTCCAAACCTATAAACAATGCACTATCACATAGCTCATATGCTATGCTACATGCGAAGTGACTGTTATGTGAATTGACCTAATTTCGTCTCATCGATGTTAGATTCAATATAGTTCGAATGCTATTTTTTTGACTAAATAGTTTCAGACTTATTTATATTATGTTGTGCCTATATGAAAATGAAACATGAAAATGGATATTGTTATCCAATCATTTTTTTTGGTGATGTTAAGAGCAAAATGGAATTTGGCAATGCAATGATACTGTAGGTTTTCCATATGTTGAATGTTATGTTAAACTGTTGTATAGTTTACAATCAACATTTTTGTTGTACAAAAAAGCTTATAGTTTTGGAATGTTAGTTTTTAGCTTAATGAAAAACGATAGAAACCACATGAAATTAGAAACCATTAACTAATTTACTTATTTTAGTGAACGCAATTCAGTTAATATTTGGATAATGCGACAAAGGAAAAAAGGCATTCAAGTGGCGAATTGACATCTAGGGTCTGAAATTACTTTTGCAAAGTAAAAGCTAGTGAATAGCAAGGCATTCAAGTGGCGAATTGAAATCTAGGGTCTGAAATTACTTTTGCAAAGTAAGAGCTAGTGAATTGCAAGGCAAGTCTACTTAGCAAATGTGTTGGATATGCGTTCGTTCAGTGAATAATTAAGGAAAATATTTTTTTATTACTGGCAAAAGAGCTTTAGTTAATGAAAATAGAATGTGGTTTATGATATTAATAAAATAGTATCTCGATATCGATTTCTAAAGTGCAAGGTAGATTAATCATGAAATGTAATCGTGTCAATTGGACTATGTCAAATTGGAATTTAAGTAAAACATATATGATTTAAAGTAACAAATTTTACGACAATATTTTCTAGTTAAAGATCAAGCAAATCAATACTATCCACATTAATAATGATTGCTTGTTAGTGGATACCATTAAAATCAACAATTGTTAAATGTCTTTTTAGAACTTAGATGTCAATTCGTGATTTAGATGACTTATTACCTCTAACGTATTATATATACACTTGATGCTTGTAAAATCAATTTTTCAATACTCATTTTGCTCTAGACATATTAGTAGGTTATAGGCAATCGACTTGCTTTGTCGTTCTAAAACTGTTAAGTGTTTTAAGGTTTTGCTTTATAATTTGTCTATTGTTTTTTGCATTTATTACTAATAACAAATAAATGAGCCAAATAAATAATGGCAGGGGCACAGAGGAAGAGACACATGCAAGGAGCAGAGATATCTTAATGCTTAGAAATGATATTTTAATGCTAATGGATAAAATACTAGAACTTTAGCAAATGCTTAGGCGTGTGGAAGATGAACTAGATACCGTAAGAATGTTGTTAGAAGAACTATTGCAAAACATGAATAGATGAATCAATTCTCGATTTTAGCAGCAAAATATGTACAAGCGTTAATGTGCAGATATAATGTTTAATTAGTAAAGAAATGACTACCAATTTTTGCTATTGGCTAATGTATTGTAATATTGTCGTCAAAGTTAAAGCAAAAAAACATATCAATCTACTATGGATTACAGATCTATGTATAAATGCAATATGTTTTATAGGTTATATTGTAATCTTGGTTATTTAGTCTAAAAACTCATTTCAGCTTTGTATGACAATGACTTATTTAGATATTTTTTTAAATATTGTATGGAATAGATGTTTAAATAGAAAAAAATATTGGATTGGTCGACACTGTAAACAAAGGAAATCGCGATTGTAAAGTAATGTCACAGAAAATTGCAATGTAACCAACTTGTAATATTTCTTGAGTAGTTATAGAACTTACAAATTTTATAAATCAAGGAAACAATGTAAGAATCGAGACTACCAAAAAAACAAAAAATGACGTAACGTGGTACAAAACATAGATCCAAAACAAAAATAGTTAATTGGATTAGGTTTATGTACAATGCCATACTAGCATTTGCATTCGTAAAAAAAATTGTCTTGTTTGTTATGATGATTTCATTGTTAATCTTGTTCCCATGAGTATAGTATATTGATTGATAATGGGAAATTAGATTCCAAATATCGAGTAAAATGAAAGAGTTGTTCGACAAAAAAAAATCATTTCCTCAATCAAAAATTTTGAGCCAATGTTAGGATGCTTCACAATGCAAGGAACAAACATTATGTTGTCATTGAATTTCTTAACAATGTAAACAAAGAAACCTGTCATTGTGTATATACAACTACGTTTTGATGGTATATTGTAAATGTACCATGCGTCTCGAAGTTGGTCGATATTTTAATAGCATCTGTTTTCTCTGCACAATATTGGTCGTAGGAATTTTTTCGTAGTATAGGTAATACTATTTCTAGTTCGACATCCCCGATAATAGATTATTTTTTAGTTTTGTCACTTGCATGTATTATGCAGTTTAAGCGATGAAAATAAAGAAATCAAGAGTCTTGCTTGCAAGCGTTGCAATAAAGCATACTTTTGTTCATAGTTCTAGTAGTTGTAATTGGATTAGTACATATGTGCATATAGTTTCAAATGGGTTCGTGTATACGCTAACCACTCTCAAGTAACCTTGAAAATGTTGTAAAATTGATATAGAAAAGATACGCTTAGTAACGTGATTTTTTTTTTTTTTTTTTTTTTTTCTGGTTTCTTGTTATTTGTCCATGTCTATTTAATAGCTTACTGTGCATATTCCACTTGGTGAGGAAAGTAAGTTTCTTAGACTGTCAACTATTTTTGTCGTGCTCAATGCACATATGAATGTTGACTGTGAAGTACAAAAAAATCTTTCTTATTTTTTAACTATATTTTTTAGCAAGACAAACAAAAAAACATTTTGTTGCAAATCTCTTTGAATTGAAACACATGTGAGAACAAGTTTATTGTGCACCTGAACCGGTAACATATGAAAAACTTGTAAAACAATATATGAAAACTGTAATAGATAAAGAATGATTTTTTCCCCTAAACATTGGGATATATAGACCTACGCATATGTAACTTGTTTTTTATTTCAATGAAAAGTGAGTTTTCTTGTAGGGAAAAAACAGATGGACAATAACTTCGTAACAATAAAACTTTGAAATAAAACAAAGCTTATTGTATCCTTGTCATGTTCTCCATTATTGTCTTTGATCAATACATATTGTATTGTTGTTTTCGTTATCAAAATTGTAATAGTTGTGGTGTGCTCACTGGAAATGCATCGCCATTATGTGACATATTTGCAATCGTTATGTTTAGAAAAAATCGGTATTTTGCAGAAAGAGGACAAATGTTTTTTACACTGCTAAAATTGTTTACACAAATAGTTTTCTCACAATCACCACTATCATATTTTTGCTTTAGAATAATTTCAAAATCTTTAATAGAAACATCGACATTTGCAACAAGCTTTGACTCATGTTGTTCGATTAACAATGTTGACACAAACAATGTTATTGTCATTTTCGCTTTCTTATTTGTTAAGTCTGCACGAAATATTTCTTTTGACTTATTTGCTTTGTCAAAAAATGTTCGATATGTAACCAAGAAAATGCCATGAAAAATCCTTCTTCCAGTTATTTATTGTTACTGATATCTTCAATCAACAATGGCATAGACTAGACCTCTTTTTTCCTAGTCATGAGCATTCAATTGAAATAAGTTTTTTGTTTTTAGAAAAATGAGAGAAAAGAATAGAAAGACAAAGGGGGGAAAAAGAAAAAGGAAGAAAGAAGAAATCTGATACAAAGTTAATTGGACGTGCGCAGAAGCACCTATTTTCATTTATTCTTCGCTAGTTTTCGTTGTTTTTGTTATCTGTTGCGATATTTGTTTTATGGTACTGCTCATTTCTATCTCTACACTATCGTCGATCTCTATTGTGACATCATTTGAATTTGATAACTTTTTCCTGTTCACAAATATTACACTAAAATCATTGCTTAAAAGGATATTATAATTAAAACTAACTAAGAATTGTTTAATGAAAACAAAATATTATAAAGCAAAGTCATTACTAGTGTACAAAAATTCTAGATAAGGTTTAGATTTAGCAAATACAAAAGTTTTATAGAAATGTTCAAAGTACTTTTTTTTCCTTGTAATTATTGTCCTGGATCTGAATTTTTAAGTGTCATATTATTCCTGTAAATTTAAAAAGATAGTGCATTAAAAAATATGACCAAAAAGAGACTATGGGCAAAAAAACATAGTTGTGTTGTGTAATGCAACTTTAATAACGATACAATAAATAAAACAGAAACATGCCTCTTAGAAAAGTTATCACTTTACTTAACGATATTTGTTATGCTTGTATTCATTTCCGCTGCTATAACAATATGAGTTAATTCAAATATACATAAATAAGAAAAATAAGAGTTTCTAATTCCATAGCACAAAAGTACTTTGGAGATATCACATTAAATAGTATTTGAACTTTGTATATCATTGCCACAAGCTTGTATCATATATTGTATAAACGTTCTTAGTACTCGCATATAGAACTAATAGTGCAGTATTAACCTGTCAATAATCCTACATGTTTTGCACTTTCATTCTAAATGATAGTCACTTACGGTGTGCAACTACCAGAACAATACCGTACAACCTAGACGAGGATTCTATTTGTAACCAGCTCCTTCGAAAACTAGTTTGACATGCATTCCTAATATGTATGTTAGAAATAATACATGATGAACACCTAGTGAATGCTTTCACAAACAACACAACCAAAATTTATGCCTAGTATTGTGACGTTAGCATATAAATATTAAACATATATATTAGATACTTAACAAAGTTGGACTGATAGATAGAAAAAGTTGTAATAATAGTAATAACTAATTGAATTTTAGTGGATTTTGACAACGAATATTTAAGTTTAACGTCTTCCTTTAAAAAACAAAGAAAATAATCAACAACGCGTGTTCCTAAATGCTTACTTTTTTTACATGGTTTAAAATAAATGATTGATTGGTAAATATGATTAATTTCATCAATTAAATGAAACATTAAAGTTACAGTTTCAATAATGTCATTACCAAAGTGGAAATTTGTAAAAGTAATAGTCATTTGTTACTTATCTCCCCAACCGATGCTAGGAAATAAACCTTAATTAAAAATAGAAATCACATATGCTTTCAATATAACACAAATTCATATCTATCGCATTTCATAACAAATCCATTGTGCATAAAAATATTACAGATTAACATTCATAGATTAACAATAATTTCCCTATGCACCACCTGTTCTTCCACACAAACCCACAATATAAACTCTGCATAATGAAAATTAGTAATATTAATCATTATGTTCCCCGCACTTACTCATTCTCTGCAAAGAACCATAGATTTAAAATCGAAGCTCTATGCAAATGCTTTCTTGCACATACTTCGTACTCCGCACAGTAAAAGATTTGCAAAAAGAAAGATTTTAACATTAATTTTGTCCTTGCCAAATAAAGTTCCCTATGCACCCCCATTCTCTTGCACATACATGGAGCAAATGACATCGTATGTGCGGAAAAATGGAGATGAAGATCAAATAGTCCTTATGCGAAACAATTTCTCATACTATTCCTCGACCAACTAGTTTGAGACACATTTCCATTACGACGTGCTTATATGAAGTTGCAACATGGAAATGCATAATCAATTTGATTGAATTGTGATTTGCGGAGTTCTTTTTAGTGTTAGATTTTTTTTATAATATTCAAAGGAAGATGATTTTGTCACAATGTAATTGTTTATGTTTCTTCAGTTAGTGTTTTCATGTGTAGAAATATAGGCTACTCACATGCATATTGCAAAGCGTGCTCCACAAAATCTAATAATAATAAAATAAGCATTGTTCTTGTGCCAAAGTGCTAATCAAGCTTTCAATTTTTATTGTATAAACCTCCATGCTCTGCACAATCTACCAATATCAAATTACAAGTGCACTAACTCCAAAAGAGTTGAAAACACATTACAATTAAAGCATGCCTCTGCACTTGCATCATTCCATAGAAATTCTGAAAATCCTTTTTTCCACACATGCCTTTGTTCTCTGCATAGCCGTCGCACGTGTAGAACCAACTCTGCATAGCTTCATCCTCACAACTACTTCTAGACTCAAAAATGCCCTTTGGTCACTCATTGACATTTGAAACTGATATTAATAAATGTGGGTCCCAGATATCGTGGGCAAGAAGAATTTGTTACGAAATATGTTCCTAAAGAGGAACCAAAGAAGAGATTTGTATATTTATTATTTTAATAAATGCAACACAAAGCATTTTTTCTCCACACATTCCACCTCTGAGCATCTATTATCCTCTGCACCTTCCTCTTTCCCAGCATACATTTGTTCTCCACATAACTTCTGCATATACACAACCACATCCGTACAACTCCATCCACATGACTACTTCCGCACTCAATATTTCCCTCAGTCATCGACATTCAACTGATATCAAGTAATGATCATACATTGTAAAATACTTCTCTAAATAAGAATTAAAAAAGAGATTTGTATATTTATTATTTTAATAAAGTTTGGATAAAACTTTCACATAACATATGCACACACAACCATCTTCGTACAACTACTTCTGCACTCAATAATTCCATTGATCAGTCATTAACATTCGAAACTCCGCATACGCTACCCCTAAACAACCAACTCCACACAATCACCTTCGCACAACTCGATTTACAAGGCCACTTCCGTAGTTGCAAAAAAAGTTCCTAAATAATTAAAAATGACGTATATATATAATCTATATATATTATATATATGTAATAATAAGTATTAGATTATAGATATAGATATAGATATATATAGATATAGATATAGATATAATCGGTTGTTGTTTATATTCCAAAAAAGGATTGAGGAGACTAAGCTCCTGAATTACAAGGCATTATGGCCGGGAAGCAAAGCAGGAAAACACTATAAGGGAGACAAAATTCCTCTTTGCTCCTGTCATTTCTGACTTTTTGAAAACCTGAACAAGTATAGATTCTAATGAACTGGAATAACAAGAAGCAAAATATGCAGTGCATGCTTAATCTATGTTAATATGGTTGATTTGGTGCGTTGTAGATTCTTCAAGCTTGCTGTTGACATCAGCGTTCCTTAGGCTTGAAGAGCTGGTGTTGGGAGCGTTTTGTTTCTCCATCATACACTTTAGAATGTTGATGGATTCCTAGGCATGGCTGCATCTGTTGGAGAGATCATTAAACTGTTCCTAAAGTGAAGAAACTCGATGGAGGAAAAGATTGATGTCTGCCTCATGCTTCTCGTTGGAGATCCGGGTATGAATGTTGATTTTAGCATCCAACATCTTCTGGTGAGAATGGATTTGTTCTAGCTCTGGTTGTAGATCGGCGCAATGGAGACAGTCTTAGCTTCTTTCCGTTGCGAGAACACAAGCTATGAGGAGGGCTTTGCGAAGGTGTAGATCCGACGAGCCTGGGCGAAATGAGCTTGGGGGATGAGAGAAGAAGAGGAGGGAAGGGAGTCAATGGATCAACGTAGAAGAGCAAGAAGCTACCAATGGGAGGAGAAAGGAAGAAGGGAAGATGCGGGAATGAGGGGAGGAGAGAGCGAATAAGAAGGCAGGATCGAATGAGGGGCAGATGGAGAGCAGAGAAGAGATGACGAGAAAAACACGGGGAGGGTCACGGGGAAGGAAAGGACTAGGCAGAGCAGCGTGGGCAATGGGACTGAAATGATAAAAGTGGATCGAGTTCAGAGATTCAGCTGAGTGGTCATGATTCTAATGGCTGACAAGGCGGATTTTTGTAGAGTTCAAGGCTTGACATTTCTTGAAGACGTTGCGGGAGCCTGAGGCAGTTGATTTGCCACTGTCCATTTTGAGCATTGAAATGAATTTGATCAAGATAGATAGTGTTGGGATTTGACAGTATTGCAAAGGAGATTTCCTATGGGTCTGCTACATGCTCGATTGGCACAAATGTCAGCTTCCTTGTTAAGAGTTCAAAGAACATGGAAGAATTGAAGATCAGTCATTTGATGAGTGAGAGCTTGACACTGATTGATGGCTTGTTGGAGAATCACACTGGAGGCATTTAGGTTGTGGACGATAAGACTAATGATGGCTGTTGAGTCATCGAAGATCATTTCTTTGTTAATTCCTAGTTTTTGAAGTTGGATGAGCCCTTGATAAAGAGCTAGAGCTTCTGCCCTATTGTTGGAGAGAGGGTAGAGCCCCCATTCATAAGTGATTCTGATATCTCCATTAGTACTATAGATGACTCCTCCTGCCCCTACTATTCCAGGGTTAGATTTGGAGGCTCCATCGAAGAAGAGATAGTGGGAGTTGCTATTGTCGAGCCAAGTTGAGAATTCCTCT
This sequence comes from Pinus taeda, assembly GCA_000404065.3. Lineage (NCBI taxonomy): Eukaryota > Viridiplantae > Streptophyta > Pinopsida > Pinales > Pinaceae > Pinus > Pinus taeda. Next base: position 30,306 of record APFE031295617.1, read on the forward strand.
TCTTTCAATCTTACTTTCCACCTATGTTTAGAGGTGTTGAGCTGGCTGCTGATGTTACTTCCACACTGGTTGCTATTGCTTTTATCCAACAATGAACCTATGAAGTTCCTTTCTTCAACACAGAGACCAGTGATATCAATTTGCTTTTGATTTTTAGCTGAGATGGTTTCTAAAGTAAGACTCTTTTCCTTGTTACAAAGCTTCCTTGTGATGGTTTCTTTATCTTTGAACACCATGCAGTTTCTTGCCAACCAAATGTTCCACAGGAGGGAGTAGGGAAGAGTATCCCAAACCCTTTTGACTATGTTGTTCTTATTTTGTTGCCATGGGTAGCTCTTCTTCCAAAGGTGCAGAACTTCTCCAATGGAGTTATGGGGATCCTAGGGGAAAAGGTCATTGAAGGATATTTCTCTCCAACAGGAAGTGGCGAAGGGGCAGGCGATAAAGAGATGCTGGATGGATTCTTCAGCAGCTTGGTAGTTTGGGCATCGAGAGGGACCAATTATGCCTCTTTTTTTGAAGTTGTCAGAAGTGAGGATTTTCCCTTTTAGGAGAGCCCAGATGAAGAATTTAATTTTTGGGATGGCCTCAAACTTCCAGATAGTTTTCCAATGATTCCAAATGGGCGTGGGGTGTTCGCTATTACAGATATACTGATGGGCAACTTGAATTGTGTAATTGGACCTTGAAGGATCCCATCGAAAGCTGTCGATATCATTTTTTTTAATAGGAGCGATGCTATGGAGGTGAGCTTGGAGAATAGTGAAACTCACCTTGAGGTCTATGGGAATGGCTGGAAAAGCCCATCCCTTCCAAATCTAAGATTGGGTATCCCATTGGGAGATCTGGTACAGATAATGAAGCCCTATGTTGTAAAAGAAGGAGAGAATTTGATCAGTTCCAGGTTGGTTGCTGATAGGCTACTGTCCCATAATTTTGTCTGCTTCAATTTTTATATTGGTGTCGCGCCTAGGAACTTCAGAGACGTTTTGGGCTAGAAATGGGATTGCTTTCTTGCACAATCTCCAGATTTTGGAGCAACCTCTGTTGGGGATATCGCTGTCCAAAATGTACTGTCTTGGAAAATTTAGATATTTGGCCTTCAACACTCTTTTCCACCAAGCTGAATGGCCACTGATGAATCTCCAAACAATATTGCCACCAAAAGCCAGATTTAGGAACTTGGGAGATTTGATTCCTAGTCCTCCATGATCGTGGGTTTGAATGACCTGCTTTCAACTAACAAGATTGAACTTCTTTTTTTCATTTCCACCCCCTTGCCAAAGGAAGTGGCAGAGAATGATTTCCATTTTATGATGGAAAATGGTAGGTGCTTGCAGAAGTGTAAATTGGTATAAGGGAAGAGAAGATAGACATGTTTTCAAAAGAACAAGGCAACCTGCTAGATTGAGCCATGTGGAACGCCATTGTTGCACTTTCCTTTTCATTTTATCTATGATGGTATCCCACACTTCAGTTTTCAGAGGACCAACACTCATTGGCATGCCCAGATAAGTGAACTGCTCCCAATCTAGATTGCAAGGGACCCCAAAGGTGCTGGTGATGTTATGAAGGACTTGAGCTGTAGTGTTCCAGCCACAGATGTAGCTTTTGAGTTGATTAACCATACCTCCTGAGTAGCTCATGTATTTGTCCAAGAGGGCTTTGAGGCGGTGGGCTATAATGTTGCAAGCTCCTCCTATTAACAAAGTATGATCAACAAATTGAGAGTGATTTATGTTTTTGACCCCATTCTCGAATTTAATGCCAGTAATGAGACTGACTCTCCGATTGTGGTCTAAAGCTTTACTAAAGGATTCAACCATCAAGATGAACAGATAAGGAGAGAGGGGGCAGCCTTATCTTAGCCCTCGATAAGATTGGAAGGAAGGTCTAGGTCTGCCATTAACAAGAGGAGAAATCCAAGGGCCATAAATGCAAGCTTTGATGAGATCAAGGAAGGGCATAGCAAATCCCATTTTCTTTAAAACAATGATGAGGAAGGAATGCCTGACTCCATCGAAGGCATTGGCCATGTCTAATTTCAGAATAAAACCTTTTTCATTTCTAGATTGGCTGGAATGAATAGCTTCTTGAACGAGGAGGATAGAGTTGGATATTTGCCTATTGGCCAGGAATCCTCCTTGGTTTTCAGAGATGATCGAAGGGAGAAGAGGTTTGAGGCGAGTGGCAAGGATTTTGGTCAGGATTTTGCAAGAGGAACTACAAAGAGAAATGGGTCGAAATCGGGAGAAAGATGAAGGGTGGTTCTCTTTGGGAAGAAGGGAAAGATGGGTGGCATTGGTGAAACCTCCAATTTTGCCCTTATGCTGAATCCATTATATCATTTTGACTAGATCTGTTTTAATTGTTCCCTAGTAAGCTCTGTAGAAGCATATTGGGAAGCCATCTGGTCCAGGAGCTTTGTTAGGTTGGAGAGTCCAGATAGCTTCTCTTATTTCTTCTTCTTCAATCTCTTTGACCAAGCTATCATTTATTTCCTTGCTGATCCCAGTAGGGAGATATTACAGCAAATCTGAATAATCTTCCTCCTCTTTCGTTTCTGTTAGGAGAGCGCTATAATGATCTGAGGCTGCCTTTCTAATAGCACCTTGAGTGGTTTGAAGATTGCCTTCTCCATCAATGATAGATGTAACATTGTTCCTAATTTTCTGAACTGTAGCCTTCTTATGAAAGAAAGCAAAGTTTTTATCTCCTCGCAGCCATAACTGCCTAGATTTTATTCTCCATTTCTGCTCCTCCTCTCTGTTGGTGCAATAAAGTTGGAAATAGAGTTCACTTTCATGATCCTTGTCTTCCTGCAAAAGTCCTCGTTCCTTTATTATGCTGTGAATGTTTTCCAGTTTGGTTTTTATTTCTTGTTTTTCTTTCTCAGGCTCCGTGTAGCAGTTTTTTGCCCAATCCTTTAAGGCGTATTTAGTCTTTTTAGCTTATTTTCCCATATGTACCTCGATGATCCTTCTATGTGCTGACACCATGCTCTTTGAATGATTTCTTTGGCAGCTGGGATGCTATTCCACAGGGGGCTGTATTTGAAGGGGATGGGTCCTAAGGGGCAGTGGGCTTTGAGGACAAGAGTAGTGGGATAGTAATTAGAAGCAGAGAAGGGAAGGATGGTGGCGTAGGCAGTAGAAAAGGAGGAGAGAAACATGACATTCACCAGAATTCTATCCAGCCTCTCCATGATATTGCCTTTGCCCAACCTGCGATTGCTCTAGGTGAACCTTCGATTTTTTGGGACAATGTCAATAAGATCATGATCCTGCATGATGGTATCCAATTGCGTTATGTAGGGATCTGTATTGAAGTAGCCTCATCTTTTCTCATTTGAATGTAGAATGAGATTGAGGTCTCCCCCAAGAATAATAATGTTGTTTTCTTCTTCATCTATATTTGCTTTGAGGGCAACCCAACCTCTTTATCTCTATAATGGTTTGGTGCATAGATGTTATAAATGACTATCCTTTGGCTGTCTCTAATGTTCTCTAGAACGGTCTTTATCCAATGCCGGATGAATGTGTCTGTTATGAGATTTCATATGCTATGATTCCATAGGGTTGTGATTCCCTCAAAAGCGCCCCTTGATTCGCAAATGTTGCCATTGTACTGCTTTTGTTGACCAATGATTCCTTTCATTTCTTGTTGTCCTTGTTTTGTTTCTTGTACCAAAAGAATTCCAGGTTTCTCATGATTTATAATATCTTTTAAGGCAACTATTTTGGAGGGGTTCCCAAGTCCCCTACTATTCCAGGAGAGAACTTTCATCATTGAGTATGAGGGGTACGGAGAGTTGCTTGCCCTCCTTGCTCCTTGTGTACTATTTCTTTTTCGTATTGTCCCAAGATATATGACTCTATGGGGTTCTGAGTGCCCATGGCGATATCCTTCTGAGCATTTTAATATCTCTACTGCTTGGCAGACTTCCTTCCTAGCCCATGCTTTTTTTGTGTGTTCAAAGCTACTCCATGCTCTTTCGAAGTGCTCTTGGTAAGTCTGGATGAGGGAGGATCTTGGGATAGGGAAGAGGAGATAAGAAGAGGGGGGTGGGGATCAGATGCATCAGCTTGAGGCAAGGTGGGGGGGGGGGGGGGGGGGGGAGATATCTTCAGGGGGGGAGGACAGAGAAGGGATTAGAAGATGAGGAGGAGGAGGAGGATGGGGCGAGTAACGGAGGAGTTAGAGGGGGAAGAGGAGGAGGGAAAAGAAGGATTATGAATGGGAGGATCAGAGACAAGGGTTGTTTTAGAAATGGGGGTTCTCTTCTTTTTCTTAATTGTTTCCCATTGCTCATCCTGTGAAACATTCTCTACATCAACTAATTTAGTACAACGGTTGGAAAAGTGGCCATATTCGTGACATACCTTGCATTTGAATTGGATCTGTTCATAGTCCAATTGCTGGATATGAGTCCAATCGTCCACTTTGAGCTTGATGGCCTCAGGAAGGCCTTTGCCTAGATCAACTTCTACGCATATGCGAGCACAATCTTGCATATTATCTTTCGGCTCACTACGATCAATGAACCTTCCAACAACGTTCCCGATAGCTCGAACCAATTCGTCTCCCCAACAGTGGAGGGGAAGGTGAGGAAGCCTAACCCAAACTGGAACAACACTTGGAACATCCAGCTCGGGATTGAAATAAGGAGTCCATTTGTTAAGGTATAGGCCTCTAGAGTCCATAAAATATGGACCATTTTTGAAGATTAGATCTTTATCTTCTCTTGACTCGAAATGGAAGGTGAAATACTCTTTCTCACAGAATTGAATGGAGATTTTGCTTTGAATTTTTTTAGCCCAGTTTCATTCTACCCATCTTTGCACTGTCTCCGGAGATGGCTAGAGACTAGTAAATTGTCCAACGAGACCTCAATCAGCTAAAGAAAGGGTGGCCATGTGAGGTAGAGCTAGAGGCAGATTGAATTCTTGTAGGACATCGAGCTTCTTCACAAATTTTGAGATTGCTGGGTGTGGTTGTTTGAGGAGGTAATGACTTAACCAGAGCAGAGAAGGCCTGCTAGGCGGCGCCCGCCTTCGGTGAAGCTTTCAGAGCGGCTATGGCTGAGAGCCGAAGGCCAAGGCAAGTTCAAAGACGGCTTGACCTAGCAAGAGCAGGGCACATGTATTGCCAAAAGAAACTTGTATATTTATTATTTTAATAAACCCTGAATAAAGCCTTCCGCACATTTGTTTTACCACACAACACTTCTTCTTCACACAAATTGAAAACATAGTTTATTTAACACCCTCGTATATGCAAAAGAAACCCCAATTCTCCTGCACATACTCCCTAATAATATTAATTGGATATTTGTTCAACACCCCCCCACCATGATGCAAAAAAAATTTGCAACCACATCAATTCTTAGATCATTGACCAGAGAACTAACTTAACACTTGTATAAATTACGATGTAGGTTTGCAACTGCGCATGAAGTTTTAATCAAAATAAAAAAATACGAACCTACTCTGCTGCTCTGTAGAAAGTAATTCATAATCTAGAACAAAAATCTCAGACAATGCAATAAGAAATCACATACATGCAAATAGTATTTTTGTGGGGAAAATAAATATGCTAAAAACCCCAATGCATTCTTGCATTAATCTAATGAATAAAGATGCATTACAATTGCTTTGCTAAATTGAGCACAACCTGCAAGTGCATAACCTATCTCTCTGCTCAATGAGAAGCTCTGACCTAGAATTAGTCAATTTTTTCCTTTGCTTGAGCTCCTATTTCCTTGCGTTGTTCCTTGAGAAATTAGCCCCCTATTAATTAGCAATTCGTCCAAAATGGATTGCGCAATTGCTTAGGTTGATCATCTGACTACATGCAACCCTTGTACACTCAAGACTAGCTTAAAACTGATGTTACATTGCCTTGGAATCTCCACCAAGCCCGGGTAACTCGAATTATTTCCATGCACTAGCTATTTTGGATTGATTGATCAGTTAACTGGATGATCACTGAGTTTGACTGAAATCCCATTGCTTAATTGACCTTCCACTAGTTCCTCCAAAGTTGGAACCAGTTTAACTCAAAACAACCTGAGATAACTGACCTTAATTTCTAAAAATTAGCAATCACACATGTTGAACTGAACTCTAACTCCTCCAACTCGAATTTACTGAGTAAAATAGGTGACACAAGCCATGTCACATAAGTTAACTGCATTTAAGTTGTTTGTTGATGGGAAAATTCGATTTTTCTCAATTTAATCAAGGCAAAATAAAATTGAGAATTTCTTGTTACATTTTTCAGCACTCCCTCTCAACAAGAAGAATTATCAACCACTTGTATCATGCACCTATGGAACTCGAAATTCCCTCTTGACAAGGACTTTGTCAACATATCAACATATTGTTCCTTTGTCAGAATGTACTGCAACAACATTATCTCCCTCTGCACATAGTCCCATAAATTGTGATAACAGATATCTATATGCTTGGATTGGTCGTGAAAAACATGATTCTTAGTGAGATTTATGCAACTCTGATTATCACAGTAGATCACAGTTGGATCCATCATTTGACTAAACAATCCAACAAGTATCTTTCTTATCCATATCGCCTCACATGCTGCTTGACTTGCAACCATGTATTTTGCTTCTGCCGAGTTGAGCGCCACATGTCTTTTCTTCCTACTGTACCAGGAAATAGTTATAGACCCAACACTGAAAATTACACTTGATGTACTCTTTTGTTTTGATGGAATCCCCACCCATTTTGCATCTGTAAAGCCGCACAAATTCACTCCCTATGTCCCTCTGTACCATAGTCCAAACTAGGTAGTGCCTCTGAGGTATGATAAAACATGTTTAGCTTCCTTCCAAAATAACTTGGTTGGCCTAACCATAGCTTGGCTTAGCTGGTTGACTGCATAGCACATATCTGGTCATGTGTTCATAGGATGCATGAGTCAACCCACTAACTGTTGATAAATAGTAGTATCGACTTCCTCCCCTAAAGTGGCATCCTCCTTCCTCCGGTTGGTCGTTGAAGGTGTCTCCGTGGGTTTGTAAATATCCATGTAGAATATTTGTAGTCTCATTTGCATACTTTCCTTGAGACAAAAATAGTTCCCCATCGTGTTTCCATACTTCCAACTCGAGGAAGTAGTGCTTGAGACCCATATCCTTCATATCAAATTCCATTACAAGCTCCTTGTTGAGCTAATTTATGTGACTAAATTAACGCAAGTATTTATTATCAATTCGGGTTTGTGAAACTTGGAGGCAAATCCACTATTTGTGAAGATCAAGTATAACCAAACTTTGAAAGATAAATGATTAAAAACTAAGAGAAAATATATCCTAAAACTCTTGATTCAATCAGCTTAAAAGAGGAAACATTGAAAGAGTTCTTGACTGAAGAAGTCTGCTCTCACCTCAGTTATGACTTAATGAATTAGAGATTATAACCAAGGACTCAAGATGCATAAATCATACATGAAAAAGGCTCTTAACTTAAGAGACACTTAAAGTTTTCCATAATAACTCATTCATCTCAAGATATAAATCTAAATAGAAACAAACTATTTGCATGTAAACAAAAGAGACTAATTCTTAATTCACCATTTCATAGAGAGAATGCCCAACTTGAACACTTGCTTGCCAACTCAATTAGACGATGAATAAACAATTAACAAATGAAATCAATCACTATTCATAACCATGATGCAATCTGAAATAAAACTTTGAAAAACTAAAGCTATCATCAACCAGATTTGCAATGAAATAAAACTAGTCTAACTTGGAAGTGTACTTAGCTTTGGTTGGGGGCCCTCCACCCTTGCCTGCACACCTTATGAAGATGACTATCCCGAAAGCTTTATATCAGTTTCAAACATCCATGTATTGATCAGCAAAATGAAAGTAACACAGTCCTCAACTTAAGTCTTTCAAACCAAAAAAATTACAGCATAAAAGTATCAAATTGTCAAAGGTGTTGTGAGCCATCAAAGTGTGGGCTCTTAAATAAAGGAGTTCATGAAACCAACTGATCTGGAAATCACTCATAACAACATATCTATCTTAATCCCACCTATCCAAGTCGAGTCCACTCCTCATCCAAAAGAATTGACTATATCAGGAGGATCCCAAAACAACCCTATTAGATTGGATTTCTGGATTGACTAGTCATGGATTGACTAGTCCAGAAAAAAGCATAATAAAAACTCGTTCTGCTGAAAACCAAGCATAAAGGTGGCTGGTCCTAGTTCAAGCCTCCTATCATGCATCCATTGTCCTGAAGTGGCCTGATCCATATCAACCATGAAGTGATTACGGGAATTTCTTTAAAACTTGCCAAATTTGCACTTAAACTCAAACTTTAAATTAAAACTTTAGAAATTGATAAATGAAAGTTAAATACCTGATTAGACACCAAATATTCATTAAAATGAAATGGATGAAGTGAAAATGAAGGATAAATGGATAGCTAGGTAAGTTTCTCAAAGCAAAATAAGATCAAAACTGAGGCCCAACATCTCTCCCATGCTTATGATCAAGCATGTCCCCATGCTTGCTTGTTTCTCTTGGACCTTCTGCCCTCTGAAGTAGATGCTGTGCCTGCTGCTGGTTCCCTGTTCAAACAATCAAAATCTGATTCCTGCCTTTCCTTTAACATTGCTGCCTTAACCTTTTGTTTTTCATACTTAGCTTGCCACACGTTTTTGTCTTTCAGCCACTTGAATGCCTGTTTGGAAAGCAATTCATTTCTCCTTTTCAACCTGCTTATTTCTTCCTGTAATCTGTCATTTGTTTTCATTAGCTTTGCATTGTCTTTTTTCTGTGCCTTATTCTCTGATTTTAATTGCTTTTCCACAATTTTGCTTATTTCAATCTGATCTGTTAAGTCTCGGATTGTGGCCAAGTTAATTTCTTTTTCAAAATCCTGAGTGGTTTTCATTAATGATTCTCCTGCATCATTATCATATATGGAATCCCTTTCAAGGGGTTCTTGTGCTGTATCCTGTTCTTCTGGTTTCCTAGGGGAATATGTTTCTACTTCTTTTTCAAAATCAATAGAATTCCTATTCCTAGAAACAGACATAACAAATGTTTTGGTCTCATGTAAGGCCATGTTTTTGGCTCTTGTTCTAGGATATAGGGGAGAATTCATCATGATTTTGGTTTCCTGCTGTACTTTGTCATGTATATCAATAAGCTGCTCAGTAAAATGATTTTTATGCATGAATTCTTTCCATTCTAACCCCTTTGATTTCACCTAATGTTCCACTAAGATTTTGATTAGCCCCTGATGATATATTTGTGTTGCCCTTGGCTTATGCTCCTGTTTCACTGTGTCAATCATTTTCACAAGACTTTTGTATAGGAAATATGGCAAGTTTATTCTATCATCCCCTCTGATATGCTGCAGTAATCTAACATGATATAGATGAGCAATGCTATACTGATGATCACAAGTCAAAAATTTTTGAATAATCAAAACCAGTTCCCCCCATGGTTCGTTGAACCACTCCCTGGGTATCCCCTTAGCTCTATCAAATGTGCCCTTTCGGTTCTTTTCGAGGAAGAAAGTCCAGGCTTTCTCCTTGAAATGTAAACCTTTATGATATTTTTCTCCTATCATAGGCAACTCTAAGGCTTGGGCTAAGAACTCTTGAGTTACGGGGACATTGATTTCTCCTACTTGAGTTCGATCTTGGCTGAAATTATTGATGAAATCTTTTGTTATTTGCTCAGAATGTCCATTGAACTTCTGTAGAAATCCTATCATTCCTGACTGATATAATTTTTCTACAGTTTCCTTTCCCCAATTCTCTATGTGAAATCTTGGTTCTACCCGGTTTGTCATGATTTCTGTGAACCAGTCAATATAATCCTCGGCTGTTACTAACTTCATTTAACAAAAATTATGACTATTGTTTTTAAATGAAATTGTAGAAGCAACGAGGCTTACCTTCCCCCTTCTAACTCAGCTTTGATCTGTTTGACTCTGTCATCTTTATCCTCTGCTGTCTTTCCTCTGCACAAACTCTGTTTCAATTCCCTGTTTAAGGCAACCAATACTTGAATATCTTGTGTTAATACACTGTCCTCTGTTTATTTGTGTGAAAAGTAAATATTCAGGCAACAATAACCATGTTTACTGAGCTAAAATTAACATGAGTTACTGTGCATTTAAACAAAAACTCGAAAAACTTTGGCTCTCGGCCTCTTAACAGTTCCTCAAAACATTCTCTGTTTATTCACAATGGAAAAACATGACTGTCTAATGCAAAAGTTGCTCTCGGCCTCTCAAAAATTTCAACAAATATTGACTGTTTTAATGCGCAAATTGCACTGGCCTTTCAACAAATTCTAAAAAAACATGACTGTGTACACAAGCAATTTGCTCTCGGCCTCAATCCACTTCAACATTTTACAAAAACATCACTGTATATAAAGACTGCAGACACGTTATGAGCCTAGAGGGCTATTCTCATGCGCTCGGCCTCTGCTCATAACAAATGGCAAACAGATTTAAAAAAAAAAAAAAAACGCATCTATGAACCCTCGACCTCAAGGCACAACAATGCAGAGTCGTCTTTCAACAAAGATTTGCAGTCAATACCATAGGTTTGAGGACAATTCTACGCATTTCAATGGCACAAACATATGAATATATATAAGCGCACAGTGAAATATGGACGCATTTGACTCGTTTTGACATACAAACTACAACATTCCTCTGTTCCTTTTTGACATACCTCCCGACATATATCAATGCGCATCTTGTTACAACTCACATATATATATAACAACACTTCTAAAATCTTAATTTAA
>APFE031295638.1:11106-31679 GCA_000404065.3 Pinus taeda
AGGAGCATACAATACTATGAATTCCTACCTAATCACTTCATTTGCTCAATTAGATATGATAATGAGGTAAATGAAACATAACAGTTCACATATAAGACAAAGGGAAAACCTATGCCAAATTAACATACCACATGAATCTCAGCAAACAGAGCTGTGAAATTTCCTTAAATTTTCTGCCAAAAACTGTACAAAAAGGCTGCTCCAGCAGCTCCCAGCACTCAGCACTCAGAAAAAAAAAAATTCCCTCTCACTCTAACAAATGACATTTTTTAATACAATAAATCAAACTGCTGCACAAAACAGGGGCGCTGTTTTAACTAACACCATCAAAAATAAAAAAATAGAAATAAAACGTTACATCTATTCTCTACATGGTACAACGTTTCTCTGACTCTTTTGACAATTGGCTCATTAAGAGAAAATCTGGTGCTAAGATCTCATATAATCAGGGCTACGGATTAAAATAGGCAAATGCGTTTCTTTTGAAATCCTCTGCTGGCTAACACATGGAGCGCAAATCCTGTTAAATAAAGTCTGTAAATAGGCATCGAATCCTATGAATGCCACTTTGCAACTGTTCTGGAGATACGCTCTGCTGTTTCACTGAAATACGGGTCAAACTGCCACATAATCAAATGCGCGCATATCGCAATTTGTTTCTGTATCTGTTGGAGTCATCTTCCGCGATTTCATGCATATCAATATTCTTTTGAGTTTCTCATATCTAGAAAATGATGTTTTCTGCCTCGTTGGCATTCATTCTCATGCCTTGTGATCAAATGGTTTGTGTTTTCAATGTTTGTTTTGATACGAGACTCAGCACCTTTAACCACTTCATGTTTCATCACAGGAGAAAAAACAACAATTCTGCCGCACTCTGTCCAGAACAACCGCACACACTCTCGCACTATCGTCCAGAAAAGACAGAAACTATACATGAATAAACTTCATTTGCAGAATGCCCACGATGTGAAGCTCGACATTTCCAATGAGAACCCTGCAAACCTGTGTAAATTTAAATAAACTAAGCCCGACTACCACCATAGTGCCAAAAAGAAAGGCAGCCAGAGAACTATAGAATATGGCAAACAAAATCCAATTTCAAAGCCATCGGCTTTATCCATGCGCTTGCCATCATTACGTGAATACATTTCTCCGCTCAGATACCAAGGCCTGTAGGACACAACCTGAATATATTCAAACATCACTGATTACATCGATTTTCTCAGTGTTTCACTGACTGGGACTCTCAACTTAACTTAGTTTCAGAGTTGGAAAAAATGGGCATAGGTAGTAAAGTGGAATTCACGCCATCTCTCGTGTGAACTTCCGTTCCCTTACGAATGTTTCAAAGTATCAAAAACATTTTATTAAACCTGCGAATCTGTGGAACCTCCGTTGAAAAGTTTCTGATCGGAGTGAAGAAGCCCTTTCTTGATTTTCAGATCGCTGTAATAGTTTTTGTCAAAAACCGTGGGAGTCCCGTAAAGTCAATGGCGACAGGGTACATGATGCACAAGGTACATAACATCCAAGCTGAGCCATTATCACTGATAAACAGGTGACACGAGAGCAGTCCATGAACCCTTGTCAAGTGCTTTCCACTCATTTTGCAGACATTGTCCCAATCCCAGTGATGCATTCCTGTGAAAACAAATTTCAATCTTCGTTGGATTTAATTTTGATATTCCTTCTGAATATTTCACCTTGACTCGACGTGAATGAGCATATTTCTTGAGATGCTGCAACCTTTGAAGGCCAGGAATACAGACCCGATCACAAGCTATCAGGGTTCCAGGCTTTATGCCTGGTGAATTTTCAATCAAGGGTCCAGAAGGTAACTGTAATTTAAAAAACGCGCTATGCACATCTGCATTTACAAGTGCAATGTCATCATCTCTGCGCCGAGCACGCTTGACATTACCTATGTTCCCTGCAAGATAACCACCAGGACTCTGGAAAACCGCCTCTACTTAATGTTACGGCGTCAGCAACTTCTTTGATCTCCTTGATAGTTGAATTCGGAATTCTGATATTATCTCCCTCCACCTCGTAAACAAGTTTGAATTTTGTTTGTTGCTTTCAACTCCCTTAGCACAGCACTGTCATTGGACTTTGTCATTAGTCTATCAGCTATGTTGTGGTAGCCACTCTTATTTATAACTGAAATGGTGGGCTCTATGATAATCAATCTTCCGTTCCGCGGCTATGGCTCGCGCACACTGTATGTTGATGAGGACATTGACATTTTATTGACTCTTTCGGCCACAAATACAACCCATTGCCTCATGGAGATCCAACCAAATAACTGTCGAATGCATACACTCATGAATTGTACCCATATCTCGGTCCTTCTCTGAAGAATGGATGTCTCAAAGTTTGCAAAGCTGTCAAACGTTCAGACGGCTCAAACTGATGAAGGCCTTGCAACAATTCTATAAAAAAATCCGCCGAATGGTCTACATGCTGCTTTACGGATCCCTAAGCTTTGGCAATTTTCTCACTGTTCTGACGCTCTCTCTAGAAAATGCTCCTTCAGGCCAATTCAATCTTGTTCCAGGCCAATTCAGGCCGTGGTAAAGCTCCTAAAACCCTTTCCATCATAGCAAGATGTTCCAAGTTTTCATGGGTCTGAAACAAAGTATCTCCCGAGCAGATTTCCACAAGTATGCACCCTATACTCCAAATATCACAAGGGTAATTCCACTGAAAATCCCTTAACAACCGTGTGCTATTTTTGTCATACTTAGAAACTTCAAGAAGCGCTTCAATTTCGATCATTCCTGCCTCTCGGTATTTTTGGATGCCACGAACATTTTTGATAGCTACAAAATCCTTCGATTTTTGGTCCCAGCATTCCAAGGTCTGACATTTCATATCTGAGTGATAAGGTTGTCTTCTATCCAGATACCCCACTGTTTTGTCCCTGTGCAGCAAATGCGCTGGGGAGTATCCTTGATTTGAAGATTCTCCTCTTTTAAATCCAGTGACAGTACCCGATCTTTTGTTCCGCTTCATGTTACTTTTGACAACCTGGTGCCATCTCTTCACTGCATTAGATGTCTGCTCATCAAATATGGCCTTCTTCATATTCGAACCCATTTGTATCACAAGTGCATAGAGAGGAGATTTCAAGCCAAATTGAAACCATATGAAACGGAAAAAGGCAACTTCGAGGGTATTCTAGAACAGAGTAAAATGTATCAGAAACAGAATCAATTGAGGGCGACCGAACCAAAAATATTCATCACTGAGCCGCACCAATGGAATTTCTTGAACTACAACATGTTTGGATTGGATTTCTAGTGCCATCTTTCTTATGATTACTTGCAGTTTAGTTCCAACCAATAGAATTATAATCAAAGGAGAAAAACTTAACCAGAAGTATGCCTGACAACCATGCACGTTGAGAAGTAAGTATATCACAGCAAAAACCCATAATGGAAGGCTAATTCCAACAACTGTCTTGAAGTCATCATCCAGGGATCTCTCAATATATTTGTGAAAATTAAATCTGCTTCCTGGAGCTAAGTGTGCAGAGATGAAGCCATGGCGCAATGTGAAGTAATCGAATTTAGTCACTGAACATAAAAACTGTTGAAAAAAAAGAAACATTCAATCCAGATGAAAATTGGTATCCTATTCCAAAAATGCAGATGGCGCCCTCCAAATAGCTTTTGCCTCTGATTGCTGATGATATTCTGAATTGTGTTTGTGCGGGGATACGGGCTTGAAGGCCAGTTGAAGAGCTGAAGATAAATTACATAATAGAAAAAGCAACATTTAAATGATTTCTTCTTCAAAACCCTGTTTTGAAGAAGAATCAATCTCTGAGATGAGATAGAGTCTAACACATTGATCAATTTTTGGAGCTCACCAAGAGGATATGTATCAATATATATGAGTTTTATTTATTTCCATTTGTCTGAGAGGATGACTATATGGCCACTGGGCATCAATTTTCTTAAAAATTCAACAGCTACAAAATAAATCATTTATGAAAATCTAGGTGGATGAAAAGAAGGTTGATATAGTTAAAAATATTGTGTATGAAAGAGACCACAAGACTTCTATTAAACTAGTGACCAATTCACAATGGTTTATTATGTAATTTTTTCCTTTTTCTATATAATGACTCATTCTTTAACATAATGTGGATGTGCTTATATAAACGTATAGAATGGGCTTGCTCCTTGAGCCTTGGTGTTCTTTACATAATCCCTCGGGGTTATTGAGATTGGATTGTGTAATTGTTTTGTAGATGACGAAACCACAATCCAATGTTTGTCTCATTCCAAATAACAAAGGGAAAATCATGTTAGGATAAAAAACTTACAAATAATTTGTTGTTGATTATTGCCACCAATCACTGCATTTGAGCTAAGCTCTAGATTGTATGCATCTTGGGCCTTATATGTATGCCCACCATCTTTCTGAGCCAATTGCGACTCATGCATGGAGGTGGATTAATATCGACATGCATGGTAAAAACATAGTGGGGTGACACAAGTTGAAAGCTTATTCTCCAGCGAGTTGCACAAAGTAGTGATACACGACCCTTGATGAATGAGGCAACAAGATGTCGAATGCTGTATTGGCCTATGAACCCCATCCAACTTGTGTTGGAACATCAATGCATAGTCTTTAATTGACTTCAGTAATTAAAGTAACATTACATTGGCAAACGAGGATACCACCAACTCCTTTATGCCACATATCACAATTAAATCCACCCTATTACCACACATCCCTTTAGATGTCTGCATTTTCATGAAGAGCTTGAGCACAAGCTCTAATTATGCCAACTGCCCACTCTGGAGATTGAGGCAACACTTTTCAAAGCCAGAAACAACAGATATGAAAATGTTTTCCTGGTTTCTTACTGTACTTTTTTCAACAAATTTTCTTACCATAATTTTGTGTGGACGAGATTTTAGTTTTAGGCAAAATATTGTTACTGAATATTAGGAACCGAATGATAGGAAATGGCATTGAAACAATTAAAACTCCAATAAATGACATTTAAACAAGTAAGAAACGCAACAAAGAGATAAGGCATATGCCAACCAAAGATATAAATTGGGGAATTAAATCAATTTCTGTTTCTTACTTAGAGAGAAGGATGTAGAGTTGAAATAAGTCTCTGAATTTCATACTTCATCTTCACCACTGGTTTTTGATACCTAGGTGGAGCATCACGGACAAAGGTGAAGGGATGCAACAAAATATCAACAATAGACAAGAGGCTTACAAGTCATTTGAAAATGTAGATTTCTTTTATAAATGGTCGTCTTGGAATAAAAGATGAAAGAGTCCAAGCTTTCATAGGTAGTGAAGGTTTGTAACCCACTTATACTATTGTATTTGGAGGTTTTAAAGTGTCATTTTACCTGGCAGACAATTTTTGGAGGCTTCTAATAAATTATACTTGTTAGACAAGATGATGGTAAAACTTAAAGATCAAGGACATAAAGTACTTATCTATTCACAATTCCAACATAAGTTAGACCTATTATAAGATTATCTTATTTACAAGGTATGTATTGGATTTTTTCATCTAGTGCTTTCATTTGTATGAGGGCTTTCTACTATTGGTATCATGGTCTTGTTGTATACTTAGTATTTCATGGAGAAATGTGTATTTTGTTCACCGTTGTTTCTTGACATCTCAATGTTTTATTGAAGCAATGGAACTATGAATGGGTTGGTGGAAAAACAAGTGGAGTTGAAAGACAAATACAAATTGATTCGTTTAGTGCACCTAATACTATAAGGTCTTGTTTTACACTTTCAACACGAGCACAATAATTGGGGATAAACAATAATGAGATTATATGATCGCTTCATTTTGATTTTTTGAGATGACATTCTGGAATAAACATGGGCAACAAGTTTCATTATGAGCTCGTGCTCTTTCTTATGGACATATTCAAAACAATGTGCAGTGAATGGAATCCACATGCAGATTTGCAAGCAATGGCTAGGGTTCACCGACTTGGACAAACAAATAAGGTCCAAACATTTATGCTTTAGGTTTCTACAATGAAATGGTTATTTTACCTGAATGCTAAGGTTGTATGGAACTCTAACTGAAGGTTTAGTTGAATTTCTATAACCGCTTTCAAAAAGTGATAATTTTTAGGCTTGTTATAACTATCCATTGTTCTATATGTCATATGACTATTTTTTATTTCACTCGTCCTTCTGTGTATGCCTATCCCAGGCATGTAGCTCAAAGTGTTGTGCTCGAGTTATTTCTAGTTTCCCTCCCTTGAATGAATGAGCTGCCTTCCATTAGGGCTGGGGTGTGTCCCTGCTACTACTGGGATTATCTCTGCATACTAACTCAATCAACGAGAGTAAGGGAGGAGCAACCACCAAATGAACATTGGGCTTCCAGTCAAACAACAAGCTAGTGAGGATGACCAACCTAACAACAACACAAGTTAAGGTTCACAACTTATCATCCAAATAACCAGCTAGTGGGGGAAGCGGATTATAGATGATGCAGATCCATTATAAGTTTACCCAGTAGGCGTGTAGCTTATCTATTAAGGAGGCTCAAGGTTCAACTTTAGAATCATTATATCTCAATTTTTCTCTATATGCATCGATTTCCTTAGCAGGGTCTATATATGATAGTGAACAATATGGTCAGGTAGGTCATGTATTGGGCTTTGATAGCTAACAACTCAAGCATAATCAATAACAATTTGAATAGGGTCAAGTTTACAAAGATATGCGTGTTTACCTATTATCTCTTCTGAGTAATGATCCTTGTTGTTACTACTCTTGCTCCTTGCGAAAGCATGTAAAGTCTCAAGGCTCAGCCTTCCCACCCTATTTAGAGATGTGCTTAGATGATATAGTATCACCGGTCCTTTGGTCCTTACAACACATTACAATGGAGATAGATAAGTTTAGTGATCCTTGTTATCGTTGTTACTGGTCCTCAACACCCAACCTTCCTGACTGGTCCTCAATGCCCAATCTTCCCAACATGTTCAGAGTTGTGCTGAGCAAAGATAGAGTTTAATTGGTAGTGGAGGTTGCATTGTATTAATAACCATGAGAGCCATGGTATATTTCTAACATGCCATGAGAAACTGCAATGGCTAACCTACCATGAGACACTGGGTTACATGTAAGAAACTCACAGGGCTCGACTGTATGTTCTTTAATACAAAGTTTGTATTGCCTCTCTGCCTTAGGAAGAGGCTAAATAAAATATCTAACTTTTCAAACCATTCATTCGCTAATATAAAGACGTTTCAATGTTTAATAAGCTTAGAAAAAATGAATACAACATATACAACTAGATATTGGTTAAAGCATTATTAATCCCTACAAATGACTCATATTCCAATGCATATCAATTACAATAGTCGCTGCTACCTATGGCAGGGACTAATAAGAAGGGAATCAAGCTTGCATAGTCATTGAGGTTTTTGGAAGCTTAAAAAAAACATATATATGTAATATTGGAGGGAGGGCCCACTCCACGTGGAGCTCGACTCCTCGTTCCCCTCCTCCATTTCAAACTCTCGAGCCATTCCACTTTTCTTCATACTCTCAACGTATACACTCCACTTAGTTGAAGAGTCTAAGTATTTTTATGATGATGATGATGATGATGGTTAACGTCCACTGAGACCAAATTGGTCTATCAGACCTATACTTTCTTAATTTCTAATTGTCTGGCTCCTTGTCTTTCTTGGCGAGATTGGTGATGTAGCTTTCTTTTTCTTCTCTACAGTCTTCCAAATTTCTTTATCTTGCATCTCCTTCATTTCTTCTGGTTCTTGGGACATTGGTGTCTTAGCTTCGCGATCTATTGTGTTCGTCCTTTTGGAGATAGTCGGAGAAGAAGTTTGGTCTAGGAGATCTCTTTTGCTGTTAAATGAAGATTTATTTTCCGCGTTATTCGAAACCGCATAACTGTCGATGCTTGAGGGGTTGTTAAGTTCACGTTTTTGTTGTTGGGCAGGGCTTTCCCCCTGCTCGTCTTGAGAATTGTTTCTATCTTGCCTGATTGCTTGTGATTCAAATTTTTCTCAAGAGTATTCTTCTTGGGTGATAGTGTAGTGTTCTTTTTGTGCTCCTTCCCACCATGTAGATCTGTGGTGATTTTTTCTAGCAGAATTTCTCTCGGAAGCTTTTGGGCAATTTTTGGCAAGGTGGTCTGTCTCAAAGCAAGATCGACATCTGAAGAAGACACTTTCATAATCGAGTTTCTGGTTCCACACATAGTCTTTACTTGTTAGGTGTATTTCAGCTGGGAATCCGGCGCTGAAGTCCATTTCCACACATATGCGTGCATATGTGGTTCTGACATATTCCTCTGTTTCTTGGCACCTGCAGTAAAATTTCCCAATTGCATTTCCAATGGCTTCTAGCGAAGAGAGATTCCAGAGATGCAAGGGTAGGTTTAGCAATCTCACCCAAACTGGTGCTGAGGTTATGACTGTTGTTGAGGGATCGAATGATGGGTACCATGGCTTCAAGAATAGGCCTGATTTATCCCAAAACCAAGGGCCAGAATCTATAATACATTGTCTGCTTTCACGGTTTTCAAAATCTACTATAAAGAAATCTACTATATACGTACCCTTAGGAAATCGTTCCTTGTGCAAGTGCACGAGGACCTCGTCTCTGACATTAAATTGTACTTCCCTTCGCCTTGAATCTGCTTGCTGCTTGTATTTCTGTACGCTATCCTGCAATTTTAATTTTACCTGTTCATGTAGTTCGCTCATTGCTTCGGCAAAATCTTCTCCATCTGTGCTTCTCCATTTTAATTTTCCTAAATATCGCAATTCATGTATTCCCCGAGGATGCATGCCGTACAAGATTTGGAATGCGCTATGTCCAGTACTACAATTGGGTGAATCTTTATAAGAAAATTCCGCCTGAGTGAGAGCACGATCCCATAACCGTGAATTTTCCCCAGTCAAACTCCATAATAAATTTCCCAAACTCTTGTTCACCACTTCCGTTTGCCCATCAGTCTGCGGATGGTACGCAGAGCTGAAATTCAGTTGCGTGCCCAACTTTTTCCACAGGGTGTGCCAAAAGTGTCCTGTGAATTTTACATCCCTGTCAGAAACGATAGAATTGGGTAGGCCATGTAATATAACAACTTCCGTGAAAAACAGGTGAGCTACATATGTGACATCACTAGTTTTTCGGCAAGGAATAAAATGAGCCATTTTTGAAAATCTATGTACCACCACCATCACTAAATCATACCCCCACTGCGTTCTAGGCAGTCCCAAGACAAAGTCAATGCCGACTGAGTCCCATGGCCTACTTGGAACAAGTAGTGGCGTGTAAATTCTGGTATTCTGACTATGTCCTTTCTCCAGTTGGCAGACTTTACACCTGTTCACAGATCGTTGGATATCCCTGCGCATTTTGGGCCAGCAGTAAAAGTGTCCGAGCTACTCCAAAGTTTTTCTATACCAAAATGATCGGCTAGACCACCACTATGTTTCTCTCGTACAATATTTTCTCTCATCGAACAGTCCAGGATACATATCTGTCCACCTCTGAACAATAGTTCTTCCCGCAAATTGTAGTCCAACCATGGACTTGTATTCCTCAACATGGGACTTTGGCAGGCTTCAAAGGCTTCTTTGAAGTCTGTGTCGGTCTGGTACAAATCCTTTAGATGTTCGAATCCCATCACCTGTATTCTGCTTTTCTGTAAGAAAAAATATCTTCTGCTCAAGGCATCTACCACTTTATTGGCTTGCCCACTAATGTGCTTTAGCATGAAGGTGAAACTATGCAAGTATTCTACCCATTTGGCGTGCTTATGGTTCACCTTTTGCTGCTGCATTACATATTGTAACACTAAATTATCAGAAAATAATACAAACTCGTTGCCCAGCAGGTAGTGTCTCCAATTCTTTAAATCTTGGACCACGGCATAAAATTCTTTGTCATACGAGGAGTATTTTTGCCTGCTTTCATTTAATTTATCACTAAAAAATGCCACTGGTCTATCTTCTTGGTTGAGCACACCGCCAATAGCTGTCCCACTTGCATCACATCGAACTTGAAAAAGTTTGTTGAAGTCGAGTAGTCTCAAGATTGGTCTCTCCGTAATCTTCCACTTCAAAAGCTAAAAGTTGTCCTCTGTTACACTGGTCCAACAAAAAGGCTGACTGGCCTTCTTGATGGTGTCTAGCATTGGTGCACAAATTTCACTGAAATTTCTAATAAACTTTTGATAAAAACTTGCCAATCCGTGAAAGCTACGTACCCCAAACAAGCTCTTGGGTGATGGCCAGTTGATGATTGCTGTGATCTTTTCTGGATCCATCTTCAATTCACTTTCTATGACTACAAACCCCAAATAAACTAGTTCCTTCTTTAGGAAAGTACATTTTTTTAAGTTTATCAGCAGTTTGTTCTACTGTAACTTCTCTAGTACTCTTCGAACATGCTGAAGGTGTTCTCCCTCCGTTTTGCTGAAAATTAAAATATCGTCAAGATAAGCTATCACAAACTTGCCAATAAATTCTTTTAACATTTCATTCATCAACCTCATAAAAGTACTAGGAGCATTGCTGAAACCAAACAGCATGACTAGCCACTCGTATAGCCCTTCATTAGTTTTGAAGGTTGTTTTCCATTCATCTCCCTCTCTGATCCTGATCTGATGATATCCACTCTTCAGATCAATCTTCGTAAAGTAGGTTGCTCCACTGAGACAATCCATCATGGCATCCATTCTGGGTAGGGGAAATCTGTACCCAATAGTGATTTTATTAATAGCTCGTGGATCCATACACATCCACAATTCTCATCCTTTCTTAGGTGCGAGTACTGTTGGTACCGCACAAGGGCTCGAACTTTCTCTGATCAGTCCCTTATCTAGCAACTCTTGCACCTGTTTATGAATATCTTCATTATATTTTAGGCTCATTCTATATGTTTCCTTGTTCGGTAGACTTGCTCCAGGTATGAAATTGATATGATGGCTAATGCTCCTTCTGGGAGGCAACTTATCTAGTAAATGGTCAACCACAATGTCCTTAAATTCTTCCAACAGCTCCTGAATCTCTGTAGGAAATTTTGACTTTTCTGTGTTTAGTGACATTGCTTTTGTCCTCCTTACAACTGCATAATTCCCCTCGTTTTCTTCAATCTGCTTAACAAACTGTTTTCCTCCTATTAACAATGCTTTTGTTCCACTTGATTTTGCTGCATCCTCCTCCTTGATGGGTACAACCATATGTTTGACTCCATTTTTCACAAATTTGTAGCAATTCGTCTTCCCATCATGTGTCACTTTGCGGTCATACTGCCATGGTCTCCCTAGCAGTATATGGCATACGTCCATTGGCATAATATCGCAGACAACTTTGTCTTGCTATTCGCCAATGTGAAATTCAACCTCACATTGTTCATCAACTAATAATTGGTGGCCTTTCTATAGCCACGACACCTTGTAAGGTGTGGGATGTTTAAGCCGCTTTAATCCCAGTTTTTCCACCATCTCAGTGGAAACTAAGTTATCTATACTCCTGCTGTCTATGATTTATTTGCAACACTTCCCGTGTGATTTGCAAACTGTTCGGAACAGTGCTTCCGTTGGGTCTGCTCAGCCATCTCCTTTACTGGCTTCAACAACACTTTGTTTAAAACTAATGCCTCTCATGTTTCTACCACATTTTCTACTTCTTGGGGCTATGCTTCAGCTTCCTTAGGCTACACAAAAAATGCTCCCCTCTGGCCAGCATGCTCGGCTTCAGGGCATTCTAAGGATCTGTGCCCCCACTTATGGCACCTGTAGCACTGGACATTAGTCCCTCTTCCGTGACCATTTCCTCTTCCTCGCTGATATGGCCGACCTCCTCTAGTGCTATCTCCCTTCTCTGCTATCCCTGAAGCTCTGGAGCTGATACCTTCCTTGTTGTTAGTAGCAGTTCTTCCTCTGCCGTAGGACTGTCCTCGTCCTCTACTATTTCCTCGTCCTCTCCTATTATTATGTTTTATGTTAATTTTTTGTTCAGCCCTTACAACACTCTGAAAGGCTTCTTCTATATTTCGTGGAGAGAGAATACTAATCTCATCCAATATTTACATCCTCAAGCCATTCACATATCTCGTTGTCTTCTCTGGAGTATCATCAGTATAACCAGCCTGAAAATTTACACGATAAAACTCCTCTTTGTATTCCTTTACAGTCATACCTTTCTGCCTTAGATTCTACACTCGTCGATAAAGTTTGACGTGATAGTCTTTAGGCAAAAACCTGCCCTTCAGTCTTGCCACCATTCTTGGCCAGTTCTTTATCGGTAGCTTGTTCATCCTCTTCCTGTTTGCTTGGACATTATCCCACCATAAAGTAGCGTGTCCTTTTAACTTGGTTGCACCAAATCTAACTCTTTTGTCCTCTCTGATCTCTTTGTTTCCAAAATACTTATCTAACTCACTTACCCAATCCAGCAGAACATCTGCGGATAGACTGCCATCATAGTTAGAGATCTCTGGTTTGGGTTTGCTGCTCTCTAACAGTACTGATCTCAACAGTTTTATCTCAGGGGCTTCTTCCTCTGATCCATATGTAGCAGTTGTTGTTTCTTCCTCACTATCATACCCAAGTTTTGGGTCTCTTCTCCTTCCTGATTCCACTACTTCTAAGCGAGCAGTAAGGACTCTCAACTCTTCTCTCAAGCCCTCGTCTGCCCCTCTGCGCACACCTCTTCCACGTCCCCATCTTTGAACTTCCATTTTTTTTTTAATTTCCTGCTCTGATACCACTTGATGCGGCCAGCCCACGTGGTCCCGTCGTCGTTTCTTCCCACTTGGTGTTGTACCATCAGTTGATATTTATATTCACCAGATTTCGGATATATGCAACTTGATTTTCAATCTGGGCTTAATTAAGAGGTTCTACGGTATGGTACATTGGTTGTATGTGGAGCGGACACCTGCCCTTCTTGGAATCCTAAACCCCGCCTTGGTATAGGATTTTCACCACCCTTGCATTCATTTTGTTTTGTGTTTTCTCCGGTTCTTCAGTCTGCGAGCTCTCGGCGACCCTGGAAATTTCACTATGATTTTCTTCTGTGATGCTTTCTTATTTTTTCGAAGCTCATCCACCTAGTTCTCTGAGATAGGAGTTGGTAGTCTGCAAGTTTCGATGTGGGTTCTTTTAGCTGGTCCGGGGTTTTGTTGCTCCGAGTCTTTTGAGCTGCATGCTCTCGGCGGTCTTCACAGCTCCATTTGTTTGGAATTTGTTTTGGAAGTGTCTCGGTCGTCTGTGGAACTGTTGAAACCTGGTAAGGTTTGTTTCTCTGCTTCTGTCTAGACTGTTCCTGTGTTTTCTATTGTCGATTTTTTTACGGGTCTCTACTTCTGTGCATCCTTTACTCGATTTTTCACCTGGGTTTTCACTATTGTTACCTCTATGTGTTGGTTGATGAGTATGTGGTTCTCGGTCTTGTTCTTCAGCACTGATTCGGCTCATGCATGGTCTCGGCAAACTAATGGTGCCGTTCTTCGTCGATTCCTCCACCAATGTGACTGGTAAGCTTTCCTTATTTTCTATATCGTTATACCCATTCCTCTTTCTGGTTCTAACTTCTTCGGCTCCTTGTGAGCAGGAAGACAATCCGAGGTTGCGGTGGTCACGGCTCCTCTGTTACGTAAGCGGAACCCAATGTAGTTTTTGCTTATTCAAAATAAAATTGTTTTAATCCCTGTATTTGTTTTGTTTCCACTGTAATTTGACTCTCATTCGTTGGTTTCCCTTGCAGGTAGAGCGATCGAGGGTTTCGGTGCTTGGACCTTCGACTATTCCGAGGGAATTCCGGGTAGCATTGTTCTATTTAGTTGTAGTTTGTTTGCCTGAGTCTTTCAGCGTGTGGTTTGGTATGGTTGTTGGCCTCGAGCCACTGTTTATGTTCGGTTCTATTGTTGTACAGCGTCTCTGTCAAGTCGTAGGAATGTGTTTGGGGATTTATGGGATTTTGGTTTATGTTGATAAAGATTACAGTTCCCAAGTCCGTGAACTAGTTCATTCTTAAGTTTTTAAACACAAAATGTAAATGGACAATAACTTGTGATGACTGTATATGAACTATCTAGAATTGAATTTTGGTTATGCTTTTAAAATTCGCATACCTGGGTTTAATGTGGTTGTTCTCTTCACTGTAATGGCAAACTCTGATTTTTCATATATAGAAAATTGTATGGGCGATTTCATGTTGTGTGTTTGGTTATTCTGTTGGAGTCACCTGTAGATGGGCGCTGTTACTCCTTCTCTGAATTTAACGACCTCTGCATTCGAATATATCCCTCTTTCGATTTAAGTTCTGTGACCATGCATTTATGATATTCACACAATAATTCAATACAAAAATACTTCATAAATGAATAGGACACTGTAAGGGTATATGCACATAGAAAATTGTATTTTTTTTCTTTCTATATTTCTCTCTCAGTCCGAACTCCTGTATTGTGCTTTGTTTCACTATTTAATAGCACTGTTACAAACCGCTCTAATTGCTGTTAGTTTGTTCAGTTTGTTCAATTAGTTACAGCAGTTACTTTCCATACGGAACTTTGTCTGATTTTCTAGTACATTT
Source organism: Pinus taeda (assembly GCA_000404065.3). Classification (NCBI taxonomy): domain Eukaryota; kingdom Viridiplantae; phylum Streptophyta; class Pinopsida; order Pinales; family Pinaceae; genus Pinus; species Pinus taeda. The sequence goes on from APFE031295638.1 coordinate 25,710, forward strand.
TCTTTTCATGCCTTTTTACAACAGTAACTTAACTGTTTGAAAACAATTACTCTAATCTAATTATTACTACTCCTAATTACAACTTATTATAGTAATCTTTAAGTAACTTGATAAAAGAAAAGAAAAAAAACAAGTATGTTTCCCACTGAATGAATTAATCTCTCTGTCCTCTTCAGAAACCACATTCCCTCACTTTTGTCTTTTCCATGTCAGCTAGATGCTCCTGCAACAGGAGGAGAGAGAGAGAGATGAAATTGGAGGGGGTAGGAGAGGGAGGGAACAGGAAAAAAATAGGGAGAGAAAGGTGGAGAGAGGGGGTTACAAGGGCATCATGGAGAGAGAGTGAGGGAGAGAGGAGAGTGGGAGGGAATAGAGATAATGATATAGATAGAGAGGGAGAGGAGGGGAAGAGAGATATAGAAAAAGAAGGGGAAGAGAGGGAGAGAAAGTGTGTGTATGTTTGGCGGGTGAGATAGACAGAGGGAATAACAAAGAGACACAAATACAAAAATAAATATTATATAATATTATATAACCAACCTAGATCCATATTAACACTATAACTATCAAGTGCTAAGAGGGAGACAAATTCTCGAGGAGAAAACATTTCCTCAAGTTTTGCACTAGAAAAAAAAGTTTGCACTTGGACAAATTGGAACCCCTCAACACTTGATAGATTTGGGGTTAAGATGGATGTAGGTCAGTTAATATGATATTAAAGTAGTTTTTATTTGATATTATAGTCTTAAAAATTAAAATTTCCCTTGAAATTAATTTCAAATTAGAACTAGATCCAATTAGATTCAATGAATAGATTTTTAAAAAATGCATAAAATAACTTTTTTTTTATGAAAATATATTTTTAAAAATTAGAAATCATTAGAGGTACATGGTGCAAATTTGGCTTACCTATACACCATGTGAGGATGAAGAAGTGTTTAAGGAACGATAACCTTTCAACCAATCTTTAGCAAGCTTTCAATACCCTATCATTTGTAAGTTTAGATTGCTTGACATAATTAAGATGACTAACATAAAAAAATGATTCATATTATTGTAGTATTTGTTAGATAGTTGTATTTTTGTTCTTAGACTAAATTATTCATTCATGTTAGTCATTTTTAGTTGTATTACTTATTAGCTAGTTACATTTTAACTCGTGACTAAATTAGTGATTTATGTTAGTCGTTTTTAGTTCAGTCACTTAAGATTGCTCATTTTCTACTAGTGTTGAGTTTCAGTGATTGGTTTTGATAGTTTTATTGCAGTGGTGATTGATTTTGAGCTTCAATGTTACTAATGTGTCTAGTGTGAAAATTTTATGAAACATGGCCTTCATATTGTAGTGTTGAGTACCAGGAGAATCCAATGTGGAAATTTATGAAACATGATCCCTAGAGGATACTAAGGGTTAGAGCCTCCACGGAGGAAGTCAAAGCTTTCTGCCAGTAGTGGCTAGTGATTTGGTTAGGACATTGGAGCTCCCTTCTAGTAGCAGCTGGAGAACGAGTGCAGGTTGTAGCCTTATGTAGGTTGGAGCCTACGTACTAGTAAACATATCCGCTAGTACAAGAACTAGGGGGTTGTAGCTCCCTTCCAGTAGAAGTTGGAAAATGGTAGAAGGTTGTAGCCTTCTGTGGGTGGGTGCCTATGTACTGGTATGAGACTGCACCAGTACATTGTTGTAAACATATTTTTTTATTAATAAAAGAAGATAGAGATGACAACAACAGGTGGTTTTCACCCAGATTGGGTTTCCACCTTAAATCTTGGTGCTCATGTGTGTTTCTTATATGTGATGGTTTATTATGTTATTACAGCACATGGTTACTGTTTAATGTCTAATAAAAGTATGGATGCACTAATTAAAGATCAACATATGATGAATTAACTAAATCATAAGTTCACTAGATATTCGTTGTTTACGTTACGAACAGTTGCGGGCATACACAAGTTCCCTTCACTGAAGTAGCGTATATAAATCTGATTATGGAAATGAAAAATAAAATTTATTTGTAAATACTAATTTTCCCCCTGTCTTAGTATTATTTCCAACAATTGGTATCAGATCAGGTCCTTTGGTAGAAGCTTTATCACTTGAAGGAGATCCATAGAAACAATGCGAAAGAAGCTAAAGAAAAAAGCACCTCAAAAGAAGAAGACATCTCAAGGGAACTGTGGCAGTGGAAGAGACGATTGCCCATTATGTGGAAACAACTCCTCATATTTAGAATCACCTCAGAATGAAGATGAAAAATCAAAAGAATTATCAGATACAAATTTGTTGTCCATTGGTGATACATTTCTCTGCTCATTTGAGGATAATGAATGTGACAGTGAAACAACTGAATTTGTTCCTATGGGTGAAAGAGAAAGAAATCAAATAGAGGTAGAATTTGAAAAGTTCACAGACACAATTAGAGATCAAAAGGATCTAATTGATAAAAAGGAATGTGCCTACAAATAAGACGTTACCATATTAAAATCCCAGTTGGAGGAAGGAAACAAAATAAGGAAGTAGTACAATGAAAAGGAAGACTAATGTCAAAGGTTGTAGGATGAATTGACATCATTTAGAATTAAAGTGAATGAAAAGGACACAACCACCAAGGAAATTTTAGAAAGAACCAACTACTGTGAAGGTCTTGAAGCTATGGTCATTTCTCTAAAAGAATATCTCAAAAATTCAAATAAGAAAAATGAAGAACTACTCCAAGCATTTGAAGAACAAGAAAATGAAGATCTTGAATTAAGGCAACAAGTGGAATAAGGAAGAAAGGTTGAAGAAATCATGAAGATGTAGTATCTTGAAAAGGAAGAGCAATATCAGGTTGAGGTAAATATCCTAAGGTAAATTAGAAGAAAAGGATAAACTTTTATGATTCCAAGATGGTACTAATATTTTGGATGATATTCATAGTATTCAAAGGTCTCCTACCATCAAATTTGGTCTTGGTTTTCATGAAATTGTTAAAGGTGAATATAGCTTAGAAATTGAAGCAAAGAACTCTAGTGCAAAATCTGAAATGCTCAACAAGGAAATAAGAGGTCAACCCCATCAACAACCATGGAAAGAAAGTCTTCAAAGAAAATCGTTTACTCCTAACTATGGAAGTGATAATTGGTTCTTTCCTCTAATGAACAATGTTGAATGTTTTATATGTCATAATTTTGGACATGTTGCAGCCACATGTAGAAGTAGAATGATTCAAACCAATAACCATCACACAGAAAGATCATCAGCTTCCAAGTACTTTAAGCGATATTATTTTTCCTGCAATATGTTTTCTCACAAAGCCATTAACTCTAATAGAGGGAATATGAAACATATAATATGTTATGCTTGTAACAAGTTCAGGCATATAGAAAAATATTGTAGGAGAAAAATTCAGCCAATATACCAAAATGAGCAGACATCATCACACTCGAAGGTATCGAAGAAGAAGGAAGTACAACTAGAAATATGTGGCATAGCTCAATATACAGACAGAATAGACTCAGGAGAAACTGAGAGTATGAAATTTCGATGTTCTAATTCTCATATGCAGTTATCATGAAGAAAAGTCACATATATAGACAAGTTCGAAGATGCACAGTCACGTTGTTATATACCTAGGGGGGATAATATGGGGTACCAAGGGAGGTACCCAAGCTAATAATGTAATAATGGGATGGACCATAGTAATAAATAAGGTGGTTAAACCATGTCATGTAAGGGACCACAAGTAGTTAATAATAATGTAATGGGCCCATGGTATTAGTTGATGGTATGAGTAAACCATGGTAATGATGCATGGTATTGTATGTATGAGGCCTATAAATAGGCTAGAGACTCCACATGGAGATATATGAGGAGAAGTATTCTTGTATGAACAGGCATATGGCTTGTGCAGTGTTCTCCCTCCTTAAGGAGTGAATGTATGGTGTTGCCCTACCTTAAGAGTTTGATAATAAAGAAGCATTTCTATCTATTTTGATTTTGTTATTTCTTGGGTTTATTTCTATTATCTTAATATTTTCAGTTTAGATCTACAACAATTGGTATCAGATCTACAACAAGTGGTATCAGAGCACTTTCTTGGGCACAAAAGTGGAGAATTGTTTTTTCATTTTTACAGGATTTCAGGGGTGGCGAGTTTGCAGATCAGATATGTACATTTTGGTGCAAGATCTACAAAATCTAATTGTAGATCTGGATTCTATGTGAAAAAATAATCAATTTCAAAAAAAAAAATAGGCTGAATCGGAGTCCGGATGAAGGAGATATCGCTGATTTAAAATCAATGGGGTTGCAGACAATTTTTCGGGGAAGCGAATTTGTGGCACCTATCTAGATGTCCTAGTGCTATATCTACAAAATCTAATTGTATATCTGAATTTTTTGAGAAAAATTACCCAATTTCAAAAAAAAAATCAGTCGAATCGGAGTCCGGATGAGGGAGATATCGCTGATTTAAAATCAGTTCTTTTTTTGCAGAAATTTTGGTGACGGAGGAGAGTAGCAGCGCAGATCTGGAATTCTAGTGCCTGGATTAGGATTTCTATCACATGGGCAGATGCAGAATGATTGTTCCATTTCTAAAAATAGGTCATAGTAAGGATTCTGAGCAATATTGATGAAACTGTGACAATTTCAAATTTTCGTCAATTTTTTTTGTGATGGCGTACCTAGATCAGAAATTGAAGGCCTTGTATAAATTTGATGCCTCTCATCCAGCCAAATGGCTAGAAAAAATGGAGAAATATTTTGAATTGGATCACGTCTATGATGATTACAATCAGCTTAAGATGGGGAGCATGTACTTGGACTATGAAATACGACAATGGTACCAAGGGAATTCAACGTGGCTATGGAAGGTTCTTGACTTGGGACGCCTTCAAAAAAGCTCTTATGGACCAATTTGACAGTAAAATTTTTGTGGATAAGCTCACACAGACAGACACACAGCCTAGCAAAGACTTTATTTTCATAGGAAAGAAGGAAACCAAGGAACCTAAAAGGTTATTTTCTGCTGGTATCTCCTTATTACAGGTTCATGGATTGATTCAGAAGGAGAAAATCATTGTGTCTATAAATCCGAGTTGCAAGCAAAATCTCATAAATGTCAACTTGGCAAAATAATTGCAAATTTCAGCAAAACAAATTGAAAACACACGAGTGGATGATAATGATGTTCAAGTGTACAAGGATTGGAAGATTTCTATGGATAAGTATGGGTTACATGGTGATTTTTATGCTTCAGAAATGGATAATATGGATGTTGTTTTGGGATATCATTGGATGGAATCCGTGGGTACTATCAATATTAATGTGCAGAATAAATTCCTGAAGCTATGGTATAAAAAGAAGAAAATTACATTACAGGATATTTCCATCCATAAACAGATAGAGCACATGGAGGCTGAAGCAGAATATGTTCAAGGGACTGGCATATCAGCTGATGAGCCTTTGATGATCAACAATCAAGCACAAACAGAGGCTGCAGAAGAAAAGGTTACAGGTGATGATACATCAGAGGAGGGCTCAGTGGTTGAAGTCATATTGAAAAAGAAGACACCACAACAGGCACCACAGCAGAGTGAAGTCAAGAAAAAGCCATCGTGGGTTAAAACTTCAACATATCATCACCCACATCACCCCGCAAGACAACCATCAAGATGGAAACCAAGTAGTCGCATGACGGATACAAAGGAGAGATGATCCACATACTATACATCAACACAGAAGAGCTGCCACGGTCAATTTCCATCTCAAGAGAGGGAGGCACCAGCGAGATCAAGGGTTCACATTTCTCTTGGATAGCTAGATGCACGTGCATGGTATCAGTGGACTACTCTTTTGAGTAGATCTTATTATTTGTGTTCTTCCCATGTTTCGGGGACGAAACATGTTAAGGGGGGTGGAATGTTATATACCTAGGGGGGGTAATATGGGGTACCAAGGGAGGTACCCAAGGTAATAATGTAATA
>APFE031295645.1:0-51583 GCA_000404065.3 Pinus taeda
ATAATAATACATCACATAGTACCTCATCCGTGAAGGGTTTGATATTGTAGTGAAGATGACACTTATGGCTAATGTGAAGATCTCATTCTTGGTGGAGAAATATGATAGTGTATGGCTACAGGTGTGGTGTGGTCAATAGGACTAGCCAATTAACCACCTTTGTTGAGATGAGGTTCTTTTGGCTCCTACTGTTGACAATGAATGATAATGGAGACACCTTCACTCACAACTGAGTGGAAGAGACACTCCCCTTCCTCTAGATCTTTGGGCTCAATCTTCTAGATCTTGGTTGTGCCAATGGTGGTGGTAGGCTCCACATTAATAATCTACTTCCCTTTGTCATTTCAATTGTTGGGTTTTGAATCAGTGTCAGAAAATGCATATGAATCTGAAGCCTTCAGCTCGACCACTAGTGACTTCTTGGCTCAACACTCACTTGTATTGTGAGTGGAGCTATTTTGGAACTCACACCACTAACTTGTGTCCTTGTTTGTCTTTGTGGTGTTTTTCTTTACTCACATTTTTGGTAGGTTGTCTTGGGTCACCCACCTTGGCTTTGTCCTTTTCTGAATGGTTTGGGGGAGCCTTTCCCTTGCTTCAGATGCATAGATCTAAAGTCTCACTTCTTCTGTTTAAAATTTTGCTCGATCTCGACAATGTATCAATAGGCAACACCAAGTGAGGAGATGTCCAAGGAACTCCATCTTTTCTTGGATGTATTTTTGCAGACATTCATGTTACTTGAGTACGAAATTTCACTCAAAATCATTGATACCCAACTTCATAAAGAAGGGTATGGAAATATTTGTGAAATTTGGTATGTCTTGGTCCCTTCCTTGCTGTAGTGTGGTCCATTTTATGTACTTATGTTCATAGCTCCTAACAAGTTAATATTATTCCATGATGGTGTCTCAAAAGTAATTCCAAGTGGGTGCGGTAAAAAACAGTGATCATTCCCTCTCGTCCATTTTCTCACAATACATTTCCCATTGGTCCTTGATGTGGGGGTTGACTTTGAAGAGTGAAAAAGTAATCTTTTCCATATTGGAAAAATCGTGAACCGAAAAATATCCTTCCAACAATTTTAACTATTTAACTAGGACATCTACAACTATCTAGCTTCCAAATAGGGGAATTTCAAATTTGACTTGTACTTTAAAGGGAGTGGAACATCCAAGCTAGTTGTTGGATGAAAATGTGTCTCTTGTGGTCATCTGTTAAAGGATACGGGTAGAGTTGTCTATCATTTCATTATATTTTTTCTCAAGGGATTCTTCGAGAAATGTTTTGAAAGGATCTCTTGCTCCCTAGTTTCTCTTTCTTCTGCCATGGGATGCCATTGGGGTCAGTGACACTGGTCTTGCAAATGTTCGACTAATTCAAGCCCCAAATCCTTATACCTCGACTTCATTGGGGACATGCACAAAAAAATGGAGAAAGAGAATACCACTCTAGTACCACTCATCCAAATTTATGTAGGAATGAAATGAAATAAATATTTAAATAGAAACACATAGATATATTGGAAACTGAACATTAATTCCTTAGTAACAAAATATTGAAAATTGTTTACATGCATAATGGAAATGAACTAGCTTGGGCAATGGTAGCTTATATATGAGAAGAGATGTGGTGGCTACATGCCTCTGAACTATGTTACAATGAGGCTTATAGGCCTTTTTTAATTGAGAAATAAGGGAAAAATCAAAGCATCCAAAAACCTAACCCTAGGAGATGAAGCACCAAGAGTTTGTGGGCCTTGTTTGGTTTAGTTGGTACATAACCTTCCTAGGGTCATAACTTTCACATACGGTCTTCATTTGACATGTAAGATACCTCGTTAGAAATATTTATTTGAGGAATAAAAATTTCAACTGAAAACCCTTACTATATACTATTTGTTTGATTTTTTTCCAAAAAAGCTTTGTTTAAGGCCTCAAAAAAGTTCCTAAAGTTTAGGACCCGCAAAACTACCAAAAATAGTAAATTGTACAATCATCAAGGAAAATGAAAGAAACAATGTTGGGGTTTTGTTGAAGCCTTGAAAATCATTGCCTCAACATGGGGGAAAACCACCTGGTCCAGACCTTGGTTGGCAACTCCATTTCCATTTGGAGTAGTGGCTCTGACTGGGGATAATGGGACCAATTTCCCAATCTATTTAATTCTTGTGCTAATGGGATGATATGTGTGGCTTTAAAGTAATGTCTAAGCTAAAAGTAATCTAATCTTAACTAACAATCGCATGCATTTCATCCTAATTTAAGCACTATCTAACTAGAAATATACCTGGGATTTAAATTGATGTATCTGATCTACAATAATATCTGAAAGCAATTGGTAATAAAGATCATTCAATTGTGATGAGAAGTGAATGCGTTTTAACAATAATCGTTTCGTATAAAAAGTTAGTTGAAATGATTGTGAAAGATATATCGCAGAAGGAACTATTCATATATTCATCATAAAATAAAGATCATCATCATACAGAAGTGCAATAATGGTAATCAAGATTCAGACTTTCATACATAAATAATTCAAGAAGAAATCATTGCTTAATACATAAATAAAAAGGATTACGAGATAAAAGTACCATTTATAATACTTCCTACTCATGTGTTTCAGCAATATTGATCTATCATTAGTCCATTCAACACCATCTAAGAGTACGGAAGTGCAATTTCAGTAGAAGATTATAAATCAGATAGAAAATAAATCATGTCCCATTAATTTCACCAGAACTTCCTCAAAGGGACAAAAGTGCATGTTTTGAAGATTGTTTCTGATAAAATTCTCGATCCCTCTTTAAATGCATGAGAAGGGTTTAAATACCAAAACTATGAAACTAAAAATAGAATATTACAAAAATAGTTGAGGAGGTTTAAATGACCTGCCTTAATTTGTGAAAAAATAAAATCAAAATGGAAATAAACAAGGTGACTAACTATCTTTCATTTGATCTTTCAGATCACAAATATCCATCATGGGCTTGAGTTGTGTTGGTTGGTCGATTTCAGCTTTCAACTGTCCAGTGAATATGACATCGGTGAGTGTTGTCACCATTTTCTCCATAGAAGTGGTTAGGCATCACAGGGTCATCCATTAGCTATGAGGCTTTACCAAATCTTGTCGATATGCCTCCGAGTTTAACCTGGTTGTTTGCCTTATCACTTCTACTTTTTCTACTGTTGCTTGTTTCCATTATTGTTCAAGCTGTTTTGAATTAGGAAGGAAACCCAGAATGGATTCTGCCACAGGGTTGGCACTATGTAAATTCTCATTGATGTTTTCTATGACACTATTTGTTGTCGTCATCACATTTGTTGTTTCCTTTTCTGCTTCTTTAAGCTGAGAATTCCAACTCGCAAATAGGATTTCCTTATGCGATTCTTCTAGCTTGGGCAGGCTGGCCCTTATCCCATCTTCTATATTTTGCCAGGTGATAAAATCAGAGACCTTAATAAATATCTCGTCGTATTGAATCATTTCCACAACTTGACTTGTCAATTTATCGCTTGTTTCACAATAATATTTCCACTATGAAATCTTCTAGCAGAATAATTCATTTTGGTGCATCAGCTGGGAGTTAAGACCAAGTGCTTCGGTAACAATCTGATAAATTTTTTAATAATATTTGTGTAGATTAGTTATTTCCTGCATCTATGCTTCCTTCTTAGTTAAGCTACTTTGATGTTCTATTTGCATCTGTTCAAATACCTATTGAAGCTTGGCCAACTGTATCTCTGCCTGCTAGTCAGATTTTACTTACTATAATTGTTGCTCAAGAAACATATTTTTATCTTCCTTTTCTCTAAGAAACATTTGTATTTCTGTTTCTTTGTCCATAGTCATTGTAGCGTAAGCACCTGCAAACTGATAGAGTCTAGTAAGGTTGGTGTATGGGTCAATGGGTGAGTCTTTCCATAGAACATCCATTGGTTCGTTTTCAAGGGTAGTAGGAGCTGTACAGCACAATTTTCTTTTCTTTCTTTATTTTTTCACCACGACCTTACGCTATGGGCTATATAACACATATAGAGGGGGGATTTCTTCAATTCTCAAAATTATTTTAGAAGTGGGGTTGGTAGGGATGTGCTCTATCTCTTATGTATTTACAGTCTCTTTCACTGTAATTTCTAGAGTCGTTTTCTGTGGTGGGGTTTGCAACTTTGGCACCTATTCCTCTGCATTGAGAATTTTATTAAAATTATCTCACTCTTCCTCTAGATCGATTACCAGGGGTTTTATTGGATGTGCAGAGGTAGTAGGGATTTCAGCTTGTTTTCTAGCTCAAGCTTCTTCAACTATCTTCTGTGTAGATTGGGTTGTATCCTTTACTAACTCCATGCTTCTATTTTTCCCATTTTCCAATGATTGTTGTGATTCCCTAGTAGATTTCTCTTGAGATTCCACTCTAGAGTTGGTATTAGAATTTTCTTTGGAGTCACCTTCTATAGTCACACTAGGAGTAGGCTCCCTTATTGGTTCAATCAATAATTGGTCCAATGAGATCTTTTCTAACCTCCTTTCTCTATAACTATAAAAAATTTCTAGATCTTCACGATCAAAAAGTAGTTGTGCCATATGCTTCACCTTTGTGAAGGTATTTTCTACAAAAATATGTCATCAAAGGCATCCACATCATTGCTAAATACTTTTATTTTCACCAAAGTGGTGAAATTTCTGACAGCCAAATGGGTCGTATTGCCTTCCACGGAATTTAGGTAATTGTAGATATAGCATGTTCTCTACTTCTTTGAATGAATTCCCTTGGTCATGTAATGAAAATGCTCCACACTGTACAGGGAATGTAGGCTATATGGCCTTCTTTCAATCCTTCAATGTCTTGCTCATTCCTCCCTCACTAGTTGTTTCATAGGCTATCTCTCTAGCCATCAATTTATCTTGAACATAGTGTGGAAGGACATGGGGGGAGGTGATGCTGCAAAAACCCTGATATATGTAAATGTTTCGTCCCTAAACCATCTGGCCACTAGAAGGATGTAAACTTCTACTTCTTGGGAAAACCTGGAGGCATATCGATTATAAAGCCACTTGTGAATATGGAGCATAAATCCATGACAAATATTGAAAAAATGTGGTACAAAATTGGATTCCCACATGTCCTTGTGTTATATGTGAATGGAAAGTGGATTTCGAACAATCTATTTCCACCCCATGATAGGGAATTTCGAACTAACACAAATTGCATCCATGACATAGGCACTCATAAAGAATTGAGGGTAAACCCTCAAAGCAACACTTCTTTTCCTTCTATACTAAATAATTGTTTTTGCTAAATTGTCAAACATAATTTGTGCTCAATTCATTATAGTTGCATTAACAGTTACATCTATTAACGACAACCATTCAGGGGAGAACTTAGTACTATCGAGTCTGCCAAATAGCCTACTTAACATAGCCACTGCAAAACTATGAGGGGAACAAACAAACGAAGTATTATACCTACTGTTTTTATCTTTCTTGATTTTTTCCTCATTATTGGACGAGGTCCGGGTGCAGTTTGCTGGGTCATCATTTTCTTTAGCAAACTTCTCCATGAACTACCTATTGTACATGACCAATGGCTCTGGTAAGTGGTACATAAGTTGTAGGTTGTCTAGGGTAAAAGATCGCATAACCCCTTGGCTTCTTGTCCTGAATTCTCTATCTGAGATGTCGACTTCATCAATAACCCATTTAATCATGTCGGTATAAGGGATTATCTTCGGCCGCGCAGGTATGCAGTGAAAAAATGAGCATGTTGTTTCTAGCATGGAAGCATCTAAGGAATCATGTACGTCAACTATAATTTTTGTTTCCATAATCTTCAGCTGCTCCTCCTCTAGTATGTTATACATAGCCTCCCATGTAGAGGTTCCTCCCTCTCTGTTGCGTGAAGTATCCATAAACAGAGGAGTCATTTCTAACTTCTCAGAAGCGACTACCTTGCCTTTCTTCACCATTGTTCTCAACGCTTTGCTCTGCAAAATTTTGATGAAAGTGAAGAACAACAACTATTGAATACACAAAGATGAACGTAAAATGAAATAATACAGGATAGCTTGTAAAGGTGGTAAAGGGATTTTTATTTGAATGCACATAAGAAGATATCGGATCACGCTAAATGGATTTCACACATAAATGTAGTTATCTCTTACTAAATACCCACTAATGATTCATTATTCCTTAGCTTTAATGCTCATAAATGTTATGCATCGTAAAACAGGAAAAAAAGCTTCTAGGGTGACGAGCCTTTGAACTATGATGATAGAAATTGTGTGATTTGTGAAGCAATATCGCATATCGCAATATTGTAATATGTCTTTCTTCCTTTCTTACCTCCCACTGTGTTTCTGTAAGATGTAAGATGCGAGCCGATCATTAGTTGTTTTCAAAACATGGCAACTTGCCAGGTTTATCCTATGTAAAAGACCCTTTTTACTGAGTGGCAGACCTAAAAGATTTTCTTATGATTTTTTAAGGAGTGGGTCCATGTTTATCGCATTTCACAATATTTACTGGTGGTAAGTACATGATGTTCATTTAAATACTTGAAATTCGATGCCATAAGAGTTATAACGCCATCCCAATTTCACATTTTGCATGTGTCGCAATGAACTTTTTAAGGTGGGCCCTTTATGAATGGTGCTATGCAATGCGAGAAAAGGCTTAAGGACTTAGTTTATGTCGGGTTTTATGATAGTTTAAAGCATAGAGTCCTTAATTGATTTTCTTGGTTTTGGAGGGTTAGAAAGGTCTTTTGGTGGGTTTAAATCATGCTATATGTGCGAAGGTAAATTTCTAGTAGTTTTTCTAAAAAGAGGGTTTTGATTATTATCTTTGCTTTATTTCAAAAATAAAAGAAATGCCTAAATGCTAAGTTTTGTTTTTTGGATAGATTTTTGAAGGGACCTCATTTATTAATGTAATATTAACTACTATCATTAATAAACGAGGGGTTGTTGAATAACACAACAGGTTCCAAGTAGAATAAGTGGGTGGTCACAAAAATCCACCTGGATCAGTCCTCCCCCCTTGGGAAGAAATATTCCCCATTACGTTGAGTGCCTCCATGAGATGGGGAAATTTCTGTTGAACTTGGTCCCTAGTGAGCCACTTACCCTGGTGAAATATTTGGCCATCTATGACAACTTGATAATGTTGGATCCTCTATTTCTGAGTGTTATAGATATATGTGTCCATGATGTCATCAGTTGCGGCATGTTCAATGCATTCTAGGTTGAGCCCTGTTCATGTGAACTGCTCAAGAATGTCTGAAGTGTCCAACAATGATGAAAAGTATGGTTGAAGATAGTCCACATTAAATATGGGGTACAATCCAAGGAATGGGGGGATGTCGAGATCAAAATAATTATCTCCGACAACCTTGGTGATGGTGTAAGGCTCATATTGAAGTGGTCGAAGCTTATGATGGCCTCTAGTGAGGCACTCTTTCTATAGATGTAACCAAACTTTTTTACCCACCTAAAACTTATGGGTCACTCGATGGTGATCTTGCCACTGTTTATATTTCGAAATGGATTTCTCCAAGATGTTGTGAACATGATGGAGGATGTGTTGAATGCGCTCAATAAACGTGATGTATTTATAAGCTTCAAACTAAACATGGGAATATTCTTCCCGTGTAGTTACAGAAGGTAGTGCAACATCAAGGGGACATAATGGTTGAAATCGTAAGCCTGCTTCAAAGGGGTTATGGCCAGTTGATATATGGAGAAATTTGTTATAGCTGTGTTACACACATGGAAGACTCTCATCCCATGTCCATAGATTCTTATAGTTGTACATGTGTAGTATCTGAACAATCATCTTGTGGACTACCTATGTCTTTTCATCAATCTCGGGGTGGAATGTAGTCGACTTGGTCAGCTTGGTGTCCAACAATAACCAAAGGCTCGACCAAAACATGATTAGGAACTTTCTATCCTGATCTAATATAACGGCTTGTGGGATCCCAAAACGTAGCCACAATCATTCAATGAAGAGTCTCGCAATGGCCTTTTTGATGATACTCTTCTTATTGGTAGCCAATATGGTCATCTTAGAAAACATGTCAACGACCAAAAATACATAGTTGTTGCTATGCTTGGTAGAAGGAAGTTCAAACATATAATCCATGGATATGGATTCTCATGTTCGGCTAGGAGTAGGAAGAGGAGTATACAAGCCTTTCTTCTTAATAGTTGGCTTGGAAATAACTTAGGAAGTGTAGGATCTAATGTATTTGCTAACATCTTGTCAACATTTTGGCTAGTAAAAATGCTTTTGTAGTATGCCCATAATTTTCTCCACACCAAAGTGTACTACAATCCGACTATAATGCACCTCCCAAATTAGGTTGGCACGCATGCTTGAAGGAAAAAACGGTGGCACATGTACCATAATAATGCATCCTAGATGTGCAAGTCTAGAACTTTATTTCCATCCACTACCATATGGTATGTGGTGGAAGACCATGTATCATTTTTATATAGTTGTAGCCATCTAGAGGTATTGTGGCCACAAGAGTTGAGAATAATGGTCATTATTGTAACCATGGCTGACTGAGGTATTCTTCAACATGATTAGTGCTTCCCTTCTTGTATTTGATATTAAAATGGAATTGTTGCAGATATGTGGACCACTTCTAATGATTATTGTTTTGGAACTTCCCTTCTATCTATATAAACTACAGGGGTTTGTGATCTATGTGGATGATCGTTTCCTTCCCCAAAATGTAATATTTCCATTATTGATAAGATTGTGTGATGGAATACATCTCATTTTCATATGTGGGGAACATCTGAATTGTTTTAGAAATTGTCTCACTGTGATAGGCCATTGGTTTCCCATGTTGGGTGAGAATTAGCATAGTCAGAGGTGTCTATCTCAATTTTAACTTGTTGTTGCAGTTCTAGGAATCTTGTATTGGTGTAGAGTAGAGGTGGTGCTTCAACTCAACAATTCCTTGTGTTGGAACTTGGACCATAAAAAAAAATTTCTTTCACTCAACCCTTAGTAACTTGACTCAAAGGTCAAGTGATATGAGAGAATCCAAACACAAACCTATGATAGAAATTGGAAAGGGCTAGAAAGTTGTGAATCTATGTTAGAGTGGTCAATTCTAGCTAATCTGGAATGGATTGGATCTTAGTAGATCCACATGCACGTCTTGCTCATCAATTATGTGACCTAGATATTAGACTTGGCTCATGCCAAAGGTGCATTTTGCCAAGTTGCCACATAGTTTGTGATGCCGCATGGTTTGAAGGACATGTTGAATGTGTTGCAAGTGATCTTCCCAACTCTTGTTAAATATGAGGAGGTTGTATGCATATACAACCATGAACAAGTTGGTAAAGGGCCGTAAGATGTCATCTATCATCCTCATAAAATTTGTAGGGAAATCTTTCAACCCGAAAGGCATGAACAATCACTCAAAAAGTCCCTCCTTATATTTGAAGGTGGCCTTCAATACATTTGTGGGTTCTATTAGAACCTAGTGATAACCAGACTTTAAATTGATCTTGTTGAAATACTTGGCCCCTTTGAGCTGGTCAAGAAGGTCATCAATATGTGGGATTAGATACATATTCCTGACAATGATTTTATTTAGTTCCTGATAATCAATGCATTCTCAAGGTCCCATCATTTTTTTGTACAAGTACAGTTGGGCTCCCACTAGGTGAGGAACTTGGTTGAATGTACCCTTTTTATAAAAACTTATGGATCTACCTCTTCATTTCTTTATTTTACAGAAAAAAGTGAAAGTATATCATCCCATTGGGTAGAGGTGGTTCGGGAGTCATATCGATCGAATGCTTGACCTGACAGTGGGAAGGTATCCCTGTGGATGAGGAGAAGATGTCCTTGTATTCTTCCATGAACTTATCCACCTGCTTTTGTTGTGCGTTGGAACGCTTTGTGAGGTTGATGGACATTGCCACTATCTTCCCCTTAATTTGAGAATGAATCAAGACGAGAAAAAAAATTGAGTCTAGGAGATTATTTTACTGCATTTCTTAGTAGATATCAAAGAGATGGAGGTAGACGGGGCTACCTCCAGTATCTTGTATATAAATTACTGTCCAAAGTAATAATAACAGTGCTAGGCATTGAATCATATGCATTAATACACTTCCACAAGTATAGTTGGACTAATAATACATCATAAACTTCAAGAGGAGAACCATCATGTAGTACCTCATTCATGAAGGGTTTAATATTGTAAGGAATACAACATTGTTGGTTAATGTGGTGATCTCGTCCTTGGTCGAGCCACCCAATGGTTTATGGTTGTGATTGTGGTGTGGCTAGTAGGCCCATCCACTTAATGAACTATGATGAGAATGAGGTTATTTTGGCTCCCTGTGTCAATAATGAATTGCAATGAAGACCCAAAATTGTGAGTGGAAGAGATACCCCCTTCATCTAGATCTTTGGGCTCAATATACTGGATATTTTTGGTGACAATGGTGGCCATGGGATCTACATCAATAATTTTTTTCCCTTTTTAATTTCCCTTGTCGATTTCTGACTCAGAGTAAGAATGTGGATTTGACTTTGAAGCCTTTAGCTCAGCCACCAATGACTGCTTGGATCGACACTGACTTGTGTTGTGAGCAGGGATCATATGGAACTCACACCACTTTCCTGTGTCCATCGTTGTCTTTATGGTGTTGTTCTTTACTTGTGTCTTTGGCAAGTTTTCCTAGGTGACACCACCCTATATTTTTCATTTTCTATAGTTTGGGGGCACATTTCCCTTGCTTTAGATTTTCCAATCCAAAGTCTCACTTCTTCTATTTAAATTTTTACTCGATCTTTATAGCATATAGATAAGCGGTGCCAGGTGAGGAGATGTCCAGGAAATCCATCTTATCCTGAATGTGTTTATGTAGGCAGCCATGGTACTTGAGTACCAAATTCCACTCATAATCCTTGATACCCAACTTTGTGTGATGTGTATGAAAAATATTTGTGAACTCCAACATGTCTTGGTCCCTTCCCTGTGGCAGTCTGGTCCATTTTATGTACTTATCTTCATAACTCCTGACCGGGTAATATTATTCCTTGATGGCATATTGAAAAGAATTCTAAGTGGGTGTGGCTGTAAACAATGAGGGTTCCCTCTTGTATCTCTGCTCACAGTAGGTTTCCCACCAATCCTTAACGTGGGGGGCTGCTTTGAGAAGTGCAAAAGTAATATTTTCCTTATTGGAAAAATCGTGAACCAAAAAATATCCTTCCAACAAATTTAACCATTTATCTATGGAATCTACATATATATTGCCTTAAAATAGGGGAATTTCAAAGTTAACTTGTATCTTAAAGGGACTAGTGCCTCTAGGGTGGCTACTAGATGTAGATGTGTCCCCTGTGAGCATTTGCCAAAGGTTCTGGGCAAAGTCGTTCATCATCTCGTTACTTTGTCGCTCGAGGGATTCTTCAAGAAATATTTTAAAAGGATCTCATGCTACCTCATTTTACTTTTTTCCCACCATGGGAGGTCATCGGGTTCGAAAAGGTTGGTCTTGCAAGGGTTCAACAAGTTCAATCCCTAACTCCTTATGCCTCGACCTCGTTGGGGACATGCACAAACAAACATAGAAAGAAAACCTCTCTGATACCACTGATCCAAATTTATTCTATAACTAAACGAAATACATATTTAAAAAGAAACACAAAGATACAATAGAAAATGAACTTCAATTCCTTAATAACAAAATACTAAAAAATGTTTACATGCAGAACGTAAATAAATTAGCTCGAGTGATGGTAACTTATTTTTGAGAAGATATGTGGTGTCTAAATGTCTCTGAAATATGTTACAATGAGGATCATAGGCATTTTTATTACTGAAAACAGGTAAAATCCCAAAACATCCAAAAACTTGACCCTAGGAGATGAAGCATCAAACGTTTGTGGGACCCGTTGGGGTTAGTTCGTACGCTAACTTCTTGAGGTCGTAACTTTGTATATGATCTTCGTTTGATACATACAATACCTCATTAGAAAGATATATCTGAGTAATACAAGTTCCAATTGCAAACTTGTGCCACAAACTATCTAATTTCCCATTTTCGAAGAAAAAAAACACTGTTTAGGACCTCAAAACGGATTTGGAAGTTCAATACCTACAAAACTACCAAAACTAATAAATTGTGCTACAATTAGGAAAATTGAAAGAAGAATTCTTGTGGATCCGAGTAAAATAGGTGGGTGGTTACCAATATGCACCTAGATTAGTCATTCCCCTAGGAAGTAATGGTCCCCATTACATTGATTGCCTCCTTGACATGGGGAAATTTTTGCTGAACATGGTCCCCATTGAGCCACTTTCCCTAGTGCAAGAGTTGGCCAGCTTTGACAACTTGATACAGTTGGATCTTCTATTTGCAAGTGTTCTTGATCTTTTTTTTCTATGATATGATTAGTTATGGATTATTCAATCCAGTTAAGGTTGAGCTTTGTTATTGTCAAATGCTTAGCAATGTCTAATGCATCCAACAATCGTGGAAAGTATGGAGTGTAAGTCAAAGAATGGGGGGATACTAAGCTCAAAATCATTGTCTCGCATAACTTTAGTGAAGGTGTAAGTCCTGTATCAGAATGGTCAAAGCTTATAATGGGCTCCAACAAGGCTCTCTTTCTACAAATGTAACCAAATTTTGTCACCCACATGAAACTTATGGGTCACTTGATGTTGATCATGTTGTTGTTTATATTTGGAATTGGCTTTGTCCAAGATGTCATGAACCTGCTATTAGATGTGTTGAATGCACTCAATAATCCTAGTGGTTTTATTAGCTTCAACCTAAACATGTGCATATTCTTCCTGTGCATTTTCCAATGTTAGTGCAACATCAAGGGGATGTAATGGTTGAAGTCGTAGGCCCACTTCGAAGGGGTTGTGGCCAGTCGAGTTGTGGAGATATTTGTTATAGTTGTGTTGAACGTAGGGAAGACTCTCATCCTGTGTCTACGGATACTTAGAGTTGTACATGCATGTGCACAATCATCTGGTTGACGGTCTGTATCTAGCCATCAATCAAGGGGTGTAATGCACTCGACTAGGTGAGCTTAGTGTCTAACAATGCCTAAAGGCTTTACCAAAATGAACTTAGGAACCTATTATCCTGATCTGATATAATGATATGTGGGACTCCAAAATGAACCCATGCTCATTCAAAGAAGAGTCTAACAATGGCCTTTGATGTGATACTCTTCTTACAGGCAACCAATATGGTCATCTTAAAAAACAAATCGACGACCACAAATGCATAGTAGTTTCCATACTTGGTAGAAGAAATTTCATATATATAGTCTATGGAGATGGATTCCTAGGCCCGACTAGGAATAGGCAAAGGAGTATACAAGCCTTTATTCTCAATATTTGACTTAGCAATGGCACAAGCGGTGCATGATCTGATGTATTTTCCAACATCTCATTGGAGATTTGACTAATAAAAATACTTGTATAGGATGAACACATTTTACTCAACATCAAAGTGTTCTATGACCATATTGTAGTACACCTCCAAAATCATCTTGGCATGCTCACTTGAAGGGAGAAAAGGTGGCCCAACTAGCATAATATTACATCTTGGAGGTGGAAGTATGGAACTTGATTTCCATCCACTAGAATCTAGTATGTGGTGGTGAATTGTTGGTCATTTTTATATATTTGTGTCCATTTAGAGTTCTAGCGGCCACAACGGTTGAGAACAGTGGGAAGTGTTGGAACTAGTGGCTGACTGAGGAAATTTGCAACATGATTGGTGTTTCCCTTATTATATTTGATATTTAAATGGAATCGTTGCATATATGTGGACCAATTTTGATGGTGATCATTTTGCAACTTCACTTGGGTCTATATAAACTATAGGGGTCAGTGATTTATGTGGATGATCGTCTCCTTCCCTAGAATGTAATGTTTCCATTATCCAAAATCCTACATGATGGAATACATCTCCTTATCATAGGTGGAATATTTCTAAATTGTTTCAGAAAATGTATCACTATGATAGGACATTAGATGACCTTGTTGGGTGAGAACTACACTAATAGCATAGTCATAGGTGTCTATCTCATTTGCAAATGGTTGTTTAAGGTGTGGAAATGTGAATACTAGTGTAGAGTAGAGGCAATGCTTCAGCTGAACAAACAAATTCTATTGGGACTTGGACTAGAAAAAAATATTTTACTCCACCCTTTGCTAAACTTACTAAAATTCCAAGTGATATGAGAGAATCCCAACACAAACCTATGATAAAAATTGGAAAGTCCCAAAAAGCTAAGAAGCTCTATTAGAGTGGTTGGTGTTGGCCAATCCCAAATGAATTGTATCATAGTTGGATCCACATTTACATCTTTCTCATCAATGATGCAACCTAGATATTAGATCTGGCTCATGACAAAGGTACTTTCTCCAAGTTGGCACATAGGTTGTGCTACCATAGGGTTTGAAGGACCTGTCGAATGTGTTACAAGTGCTCTTCCCATATATTAATGAAGATGAGGATGTCATCCAAGTGTACAACCACAAATGAGTTGGAATAGGGCCACAAGATGTCATCCATCAAACTCATAAAAGTTGTAGGGCCATTTTTCAACCCGAAAGGCATGATGAACCACTCAAAAATTCCCTTCTTTGATTTGAAGGCAGTCTTCCATACATCTATGGGTTATATGGAACCTTGTAATAACTAGAATTTAAATCAATCTCATTGAAATATTTTTCCCCTTTGAGCTGGTTAAGAAGGTCATTAATCTGTTGGATTGGATGCCTATTCCTGACATTGATTTTATTTAGTGCTTGATAATTAATGCAGAGTCTCCAGGTCCCATCCTTCTTCTATACAAGTACAATCGGGCTGCCACAAGGTGAGGAACTTGGTTGTATGTGCCATTTTTGTAGAAACTCCTGGATCTACTGCATGATTTATTCATTTTATAGAATAGATCGATGGTATATCGACCCATTGGGTAGAGGTGCTCCAGGATTCAGATCAATCAAATGATTGACTTGACAGTACAAAGGTACCCTTGTGGGTAAGGAGAATATGTCCATGTACTCTTCCATGACCTTATCCACCTATTTTTTCTTCATAGTGGAACTCTTTGTTGGGGCCATGGATGTGTCCATGATCATCACTTTACTTTGACAAAAAATAAAAGATAGAACAAATTTCCTGGGAATTGATCTTACTGTGTTGCTTAGCAGAGATTAAAGAGATGGAGGTAGGTGGGACTACCTCTAGTACCTTTTATAACTTACTACCCAAAGTAATAATAATAGTCTGATACTCGACTCATACACAAGATAACACTTCCCCAAGTACAGGTGGCCTAATAATATATCACAAAATTCAAGATGAGAAACGTCACACAGTACCTCATCCGTGAACGGTTTGATGTTGTAGGGAAGACAACATTGGTGGTTGATGCGAAGATCTCGTCCTTGGTGGAGCCACTTCATGGTGTATGGGTACAGGTGCGATGTGGTCATTAGGCCTAATCGTTTAATGAACTTTGTTGATATGAGGTTCGTTTGTCTCTTATTATTGATAATGAACTGTAGCGGGGACCCCTTCACCCACATCTAAGTGGAAGAGACACTTCCCTTCCTTTGGATCTTTAAGCTCAATATTTTGAATCTTGGTGGTGGCAACATTTTCACTAGGCTCTACATCAATAATATGCTTCCCTTTGTCATTCCCCTTGTTTGGTTCTGACTCAAAGTCAAAACATGCATTTGACTCTGAAGCCTTCAGCTCGACCACTAGTGACTGCTTGGATCAACACTCACTTATGTTGTGAGTGGGGCTCTTATGGAACTCACACCACTTTCCTATCTTCTTCTTTGTATTCATGGTGTTGTTCTTTTCTTATGGCTTAGGTGAATTGTATTGGGTCACCCCAACTTGGATTTTTCCTTTGTTCTATGACTTGGGGGTGACTTTCCCTTACTTCAGATTCGCAGATCCAAATTCTCGCTTCCTCTATTTAAATTTATACTTAATATTGACAATGTATTGATAGGTGGTGCCAAGGGAGGAGATGTCTAGGAACTCCATCTCCTCCTAGATGTATTTATGTCGACAACAATATTACTTCAGTACCATATGCTACTCAAATTCCTTCATACCCAACTTCATGCGAAGGGTATGAAAAATATTTGTGAACTTCGACACATCTTGGTCCCTTTCCTATCGTAGTGTGGTCCATTTTATATACTTATCTTCATAACTTCCGATAGGGTAATATTGTTCCTTGATGGCATCTTAGAAGAAATTCCAAGTGCTTGCAACTAAAAATAGTGATGGTTCCCTCTCTTCCCTTAGCTCATAGTAGGTTTCCCATGAGCCCTGGACGTGGGGGGTGGCTTTGAGAAGTGAAAAAGTAATATATTCGCTATTGGAAAAATCATGAACCAAAAAATATCCTTCCAACATATTTCACCATTTATCTATGGCATTTGCATCGATCTATCCTTCAAATAAGGGAATTTAAAAGTCCACTTGTACCTTAAAGGGAGTGGTTCCTCCATGGTGGCCTCTAGATGAAAATGTGTTGCCTGTGGGCATTTGTCGAAGGATCTGGGAAAATTTATCCATCATCTCATTCCTTAGACTATAAAACCATGCCGCAATTGATACAATTTCCTATTTTTCAAAAAAAACATCATTTAGGGGCTTAAAATGGCTCCGGAAGTTTAAGACCCATAAAACTGCAAAAAATAGTAAATTGTGCTATGATTAAGGAAAATGAAAGAAAAATGCTAGGGTTCTAAGTGTAATAGGAAAGTGACCACCAATATACACCTAGATCATTACTCCCCCTTTAGGAAGCAGCGGTACGCATTTCATTGTGTGCCTCCATGAGATGGGGAATTTTTTACTGAGCTTGGCCCCTAGTGAGCCACTTGCCTTGGTGCAAGAACTAGCTAACTTTGAAAACTCGGTATAGTTGGATCATGTGTTTGTGAGTGTTCTTGATCTAGTTGTGGCCTATTCAATGTACTATGGGTTGAGCTTTGTTGGTGTCAACTTCTCAGCAATTTCTGATGTGTTCAACAATGGTGGCAAGTATGGTTGAATGTGGTCCACATTAAATACGGGGTGCAAGCCAAGGAATGGGGGGGTACTAAGCTCAAAATTATTGTCTCCCATAGCCTTGGGGTTGGTGTAAGGCCTGTAATGGAGTGGTGGAAGCTTATGATGGGCTCTAGTAAGGTGTTTTTTTTTTGTAGATGTAACCAAACTTTGTCGCCCAATTGAAACTTATGGGGCACCAGATGTTGATCATGTCGTTGTTTATATTTGGAATTAGATTTCTCCAAGATGTCATGAACCTACTTGAGGATGTGTTGAATGTGCTCAATAAACTTGTTGGCTTTATCAGCTTTAGACTAAACATTGGCAAATTCTTCCTATGTAGTTGTGAAAGGAAGTGCAACATCAAGGGGACATAATGGTTGAAATCCCATCCCACTTCAAAGGGGGTTGTCCCTAGAAGTGTTATGGAGATATCTTTTATAGTTGTGTTACACATAGGGAAGACTCTTATCCCATGTCCGTAGATGCTTAGATTTGTACATGCATAGTATGTACATAATCATCCTATTGACGACCTTTATTTTGCCATCAGTTTGGGGGCAGAATGGAGTCGACTTGGTGAGCTTGGTGTCCAATAATGAGCAAAGGATCCACCAAAACATGCTTAGGAACTTGTTATCCCAATCTGATATAATGGTCTACGAGATCCCAAAATGTACCCACACTCATTCAAAAAGAGTCTAGTAGTGGCCTCCCTTGTGATACTCTTCTTGCAGGCAGCTAATACGACCATCTTAGAAAATATGTCGATGACCACAAATACACATTTGTTTCCATTCTTGGTAGAAGAAAGGATAGACATATAGTCCATGGATATGGATTCCTGAGGTCGGCTAGGAGTAGGCAGATGAGTATACAAGCCTTGCTTCTTGATAGTTGGTTTGGCAATGGCAGAGGTAGTGAAGGATCTGATGTATTTTCCAACATCATGTCGAATATTTTTCCAAAAAAATACTTATGGAGCACAACCATCGTTCTCCACATCAAAGTGTCATGCGACTCGACTATAGCGCACCTCCCAGATTAGCTTGGCATGCTCGCTTGAAGGAAAACAAATGTGGCCTGCATACTAATGCATCTTGGAGGTGGAATTATAGAACTTGCTTTCCATCCACTAGCATCTGGTATGTGGTGGAAAACACTGGATCATTTTTATATAGTTGCGCCATCCAAATAACTTGTGGCCACAAGAGTTGAGAACAGTGGTCAGTGCTGCAATCGGTGGCCGACTAATGAAATCTGCAACATGATTGGTTCTACCCTTCTTGTATTTGATATTAAAATGGAATTTTTGTAGATATGTGCACCAATTTTGATGGTGATCATTCTGCAACTTCTCTTGGGTCTTTATAAACTACAGGGGTCAGTGATCTATGTGGATGATCATCTCCTTCCCCATAATTTAATGTTTCCATTATTGGAAAGCCTACATGATGGAATACATCTCCTTATCATAGGGGGGTGTTTCCCAATTGTGTCACATAGTTTCTCACTATGATAGGCCACCAGATGCCCTTATTGGGTGAGCACTACACCAATAGCATTGTCAGAGGCGTATGTGTCAATTTCAAATGGTTTTTAGAAGGCTAGCAATGTGAGTACTAGTGCAGAGAAGATGCAGTGCTTTAGCTCAAAAAATTACTTTATTTGGGACTCGGACAAGAAAAAATTTTCTTTCACTCCGCCCTTGGTAAGTTGACTCAACGGTCAAGTTATATGAGAGAATCCCAATATGAACCTCTGATAAAAATTAGCAAGGAGCAAAAATCTACGAAGCTATGTTATAGTGGTAAGGGGTGGAAAATTTTGAATGACTTGAATCTTAGTCAAATTCACATGCAAGCCTTTCTCATTAATGATGTAACCTAGATATTGGAGAGTGATCATGCCAAAGGTGCATTTCTCCAAGTTGGCACAGAGTTTGTGATGCCACAGGGTTTGAAGGACTAGTCAAATGTGTTGTAATTTTTCTTCCCAACTCTTACTAAAGATGAGGATGCCCTCTAGATATATGACCAATAAAAAGTGGGTAAAGGGCTGTAAGAGGTCATCCATCAGCCTCATAAAAGTTGTAGGGGTATTTTCAACTTGAAAGGCATGACTAACCACTCAAAAATGTCCTCCTTGGATTTGAAGGCAGCCTTCCATACATATGTGTGTTCTATTGGAACTTTGTGATAACTAGACTTTAAATCAATCTTATTAAAATACTTGGCCCCTTTGAGTTGGTCTAGAAGGCCATTAATCCATGGAATCAAATACCTATTCTTGATAGTGATTTTATTTAGTGCCCAATAATTAATGCAAATTCTCGAGGTCCCATCCTTCTTTTGTACTAGTACAATCGAGTTCCCACAAGGTGAGGAACTTGGTTGGATGTGCCCTTTTTGCAGCAACTCTTAGATCTTCCACTTGATTTCTTCATTTTCCATAATAGAGTGGCAATATATTGATCCATTAGGTAGAGGTGCTCTAAGAGTTAGAACGGTCGAATGCTTGACTTAACAGTGCAAAGGTACCCCTATGGGAGAGGAATATATTTCCCTGCATTATTCCATGACCTTATCCATCTACTTCTATTGCGCAAGGGAACCCTTCATGGGGGCCATGGATGTGGTCACAATATTCCCCTTACTTTGAGAATGAATAAAAATTAAAACAAATTCCCTGTTCTGGGGGATGATCTTACCGTATTTATTAGACGAGATCAAAGAGATGGAAGTAGGTTGGACTACCTCTAATATCTTGTATAACTTACTGACCAAAGTAATAATAATAGTGCAAGGCCTCACCTCATACACAACATGAATCTTCCACAAGTATGGTTGGCCTAATAACACATCACAAAATTCAAGAGGAGCTACCTCAATACCTTATCTGTGAAGGGTTTGAAGTTGTAGGGAAGATGGCATTATTGGTTGATGCAAATATCTCGTCTTTGGTGGAGCCACATGATAGTGTATGGTTGCAGGTGTGGTGTGGTCAGTAGGGCCAACCACTTAAATACCTCTGCTAAAATGTGTTTCTTTTGGCTCCCACTGTCATGAATGAACTATAGTGGAGACTCCTTTATCCACATCTATGAGTGGAAGAGATGCTCCCCTTCCTTTGGATCTTCAAGATCAATCTTGTGGATCTTGGTGGTGGTAATGGTGGTAATGGACTCTGCATTAATAATTTACTTCCATTTTTCATTTCCCTTATCGAGTTATGACTTAGATTCAGAACATGCATCTAACTCTAAAGCCTTCAACTCGGCCACTAGTGAAGGCTTGGCTTGACACTCACTTGTGTTGTGAATGGGGATCTTGTGGAACTCACTACTTTCTATATCCTTCTTTATATTCATTGTGTTTTTATTTTCTTGCAGTTTTTGCAGGTTGTCCTAGGTCACCCCACCCTGGATTTGTCCTTTTTTCTATGGTTTGGGAATGCCTTTCCCTTGCTTTGGATTCGTAGATATAAAGTCTCACTTCTTCTATTTAAATTTCTTCTTGAACTTGACAATGTATTGATAAGTGGAGGCAAGCGAGGATATTTCCAGGAACTCCATCTCATATTGTATGTATTTGTGTATATAGTTGTGGTAAATCCTTGATATTTAATTTTTGTGAAGGGTATGAAAAATATCTGTGAACTTCAACACATCTTGGTCCCTTCTCTACCGCAGTGTGGTCCATTTTATGTACTTATCTTCATACCTCCTTACAGGTTAATATTTTTCCTTGATGGCATCTCGAAAAGAATTCCAAGTGGATGTGGATGAAAACAATGAGGATTCCCTCTCGTCCCTCTACTCATAGTAGGTTTCCCACCATTCCTTGATGTGGTGGGTGGCTTTAAGGAATGAAAAAATAGTCTTTTCCCTATTGGAAAAGTCATGAACCGAAAAATATCCTTCCAACATAATTAACCATTTATCTACGACATCTGCATCTATCTAGCCTTCAAATAGGGGAATGTAAGAGTTATCTTGTACCTTAAAGGGAGTGGTGCCCCGAGGTTGGGAATCAATGGAAGGATCTGGGCAAAGTTGCCACAATCTTATTCCTTTTTCACTTGAGGGATTCTTCAAGAAATATTTTGAAAGTATCTCATGCTCCCTCATCTTTCTTTTCTTTTTCCACGGGAGACCGTCGGGATTAGCAATGCTAGTCTTGCAAAGGTTCAACTAGTTCAAGCCCTAACTCCTTATACCCCGACCTCATTGGGGACATGCACAGAAAAATAAAGAAAGACTAGACCACTCTAATACCACTGGTCCAAATTTATGGAGGAACGAAATGAAATAAAGATTTAAACAAAAACACAGAGCTACAATGGAAACTGAACTTCAATTCTTCAATAACAAAATATTGAAAAATAAATGAATGCAAAATGGAAATAAACTATCTTGGGAAATGGTAGATTATCTGTGAGAATATATGTGGTCGTTAAGTGCCTCTTAACTGTGTTACAATGAGGCTTGCAAACCCTTTTATTATTGAGAAACAAGGAGGAAATCCCAAACATCGAAAACCTAACCATAGGAGATGAAGCAACAACCATTTGTGGACCCAATTAGGGTTAGTTGGTACACCAACTTCCAAGGGTCATAACTTTGGCATATGATCTATGTTTAATGCGTATGATACATCCTTAGAAATGTCTATCTAAGGAATACACATTTTTATTTCAAACCCATATTGTAAGATACATGTTTTCCCATTTTCCAAAAAATTGTCATTTAAGGCCTCAAAACGACTCTAGAAGTTCAGGACCCGAAAAAAATGCCAAAAATAGTAAACTATGCTATAATCGAGGAAACTGAAAGAAACAATTTTGGGGGCCCAAGTGGAATAACCATTGGGCCACTAATATCCAATTGGATCAGTCCTACCTCCTTAGAAAGTAATGGTCCCCATTGTGTTGGGTGACCCCATGAGGTGGGGACATTTCTGCTGAACTTGGTCCTTGGTGAGTTGTTTGCCCCATTGAGGGAGTTGGCCACCTTTGATAACTTGATATAGTTGGATCATTTATTTGCAAGAGTTATTGATCTATGTTTACAATAGCTGACCAGTTGTGGCTTGTTTAATGTAGTCCGTGTTGATCTATGTTGGTTTCAACTACTCAACAATATCTAATGTGTCCAACAATGGTGGAAAGTATGGTGGAAGGTGGTCCACATTGAATATGGGGTGCAAGCCAAGGAATGGGGGTGTACTAAGCTTGAAAGCATTGT
This sequence comes from Pinus taeda, assembly GCA_000404065.3. NCBI lineage: Eukaryota > Viridiplantae > Streptophyta > Pinopsida > Pinales > Pinaceae > Pinus > Pinus taeda. The sequence continues at coordinate 22,348 of APFE031295645.1, forward strand.
ATCTCACATCCTTGATGGTGGTGTAAGGTCGGTATCAGAGTGGTTGAATCTTACGATGAGCTCCAACGAGGTGCTCTTTCTACATATGTAACTAAACATTGTTGCCCAGTTGAAAATTATGGGGCACATGATGTTGATCATGTCGTTGTTTATATTTGGCTTTGGATTTTTGCAATAAGTTATGAACCTACAAGAAGATGTTTTGAATGTGCTCGGTTGTAACCCCAAAGATATTTCCTAGCTATGAGGGAACCAGTGCCTGGGACATCTGACGATTGATTAAAACCATTAAAATCTGTGGTCGGGGGGACAGGCCATGATATCTTGCAATGAATGATCTAATTCTGAAATTAAAACCAAACTAGTTAAGTTAACTGATGTATACATGGTTTTATATTAGAAAGTGGGTTGGAAGAAAAATAAAGAAGACAAAACTTTATGGCTTAGGAAGTTAAGAATCTAGGCTTAAGCTCTGTAGACTGAATACAAAGAGGAAAAGAATCTTGGGTGAATTTCTAGCATTGTGGAGTGCTTTCTTAAGGCTTCCTTAAGTAATATTTACATATACTCTTTGCTATGGTCACAACATTAGTAAATATGCTAATAAAAAAGAGCCAACAATTTCATTACACTCATGCTAGCAGAAGAAAAACATAATGAAAATAATAAATGAAAGCAAAAAAAACATTCATATAATACCCCAAGAACTAGAATCAAGTTGATTTATATTCGTCAATCTCTAAGAGTTTCACTCATTACATTATCTTCATACTTCTTCTACTCTCAACCTATGAACCCTTTCAGATTCTTCCTACGAGGCAGAGGAATTGATCGACGGCTAAAAGTGGCCGGAATCGGGGCAAAAAATTACAAAAAATCTTGTAAAAGTAGTGTTTGAATCGTGTTTTTGATGGTGGAAATGGATTCAACACCATCAAAAACGTCTAGACAACCTAAAATTTTGAAGTTTAACAACTATAACTTGGATTTACAAAAATCCTTGCCAGATTTTCTCTACATATGACTGAAATTTCCATAACTTTCCAAACAACTCCTCCCCCTAGTTAAACTACACTAATAAAATTCACTGGATTCTTCACTATGACACAACATATACGTTGCCATCTTTTAATATTTAGAACTCGTTGAAAATGCATACAACCATGAGTGTTTGTCAGATATTTTGTGGAAATGCGTTGGAAGATGGATGTCAATGTGGGTCCAAGCTGTTGTTATTCACATGTCACTAACCAAAAACATGAACTGCTTATGGGGGAACCTTTGGCGGTTTCTGTAGATGAGGAGGTTGCCTACGGGATGAATGTGGATAGTAGATCACCAAATAGGAAGTTTAGACAATCAACTTTCTGGTATCTCTTTTAACTGTCTCTCGTGCACTTTGACCTCTCGAGATCCCGTGGATTTGGAGCTGAAGGATTGTGGACTGTCGATTTGTGTTAGATATCGACTCTTTATACTTAATGGTACAAGCTCTCACTCCATGCGATAGAAACTACGTTCCCTTTTTTTGTTTGGGAATTTGAGTAAAGAAAACATCGTATGGAAAAGAACTAGAACATCATGAACAAAAATTTATCCCAAATGTTTGATACATTGTACGCATTTCTTTTTGTGTGACTTCTCATCGCTTTTATTTCCTTTGTTTATTTAAATGGTGCCGCCTGTGATATTCTTGAAATATGAAGCTGCTAAAATTATTTTCATGGTTGAACCTTTGAGTCCAAATTCTAATGAACCAATGATATGAGAAAAAGTGCTTGTATCTATATGGAAAAGTATTTTTAAATGACTATTACAGAAAAATTCCAGTGTATGATCTTCTAGCGAGTGGAATAAATAATGCCATCTTCAACGCAATATTCAGAGCATCGACAAGTGTGTTATCTCCCATCATTATCGCTTTAATTATCTAAACTTTGGGATATTTACATCGCTAACACCATCCATTATACATCGAGGATTGGGGATGATAATCTGCTGAAGGCCCTGATGCATCATACTCCTCTAAGTCCTCTCTACGACTGGATGAATTCACAGATGCATTGTAACACTGCAAGGAAAATTTTGCAAGGCGAATATCTGCCACTTCCATAACTTAACAGAAATTGCTGCCACTTCCATAACTTAACAGAAATTTCCCAGGCATTCTGATGAATCCTCATTTCATATTGAGGATTTTGCATTTAAGAGGTTTCTAAAGGTTAACACAACTAGTCGAATCTTTGTTGTTAAGTATCTCGGTTAAGTACCTGGCTGATCAAAAAGAGATTTTCTACTTTGATGAGTTTTTATTCTTCTGATAGAAATATTCACAAAAGTGGAAAACCAAACGTGGAATAAATTTACATCATACACAGTTGCGTTGTAGAAACATGAATTATAAAGGATGGTAATAGTCATTTGTATGATATATTAGTGCATCCATGAGCAAGAAAAATATACTATTAATAACATATCCCATGCTCTCCTTATTTGTATGTGTTAATACACAACTTACAGTTCCATCTAAACATAATCAAAATAAAACAAGGTGCATCCTCTAGAGATTTTATGAAAATTCATATTGCATATAAAAGAAAGGGGTATTGTCGTCGTAGAAGATAAAATATAAACAGAATTGAAAAGAAGGAGATGTAGCTTACAGGTGTGGCCTGCACCTGGAGACTACACTCACAAAACAAAGAGGTTACTCTCATACACTCTATTTCCATCAAATGAAGGATTACATTATTTAGGTACAACTCAAGAAATCAGGGAGTTGCAACCACACTCCTAAATTCTAGGAACAAATCCTAAACTAAGGAGATACGTTACAACTATGCAACCATTTCTCCAATAATACAAAATAATATTTAATTATTTTCAACTCCCCCCCTTAATGGAGAAAGGGTTCTCCTGGACTCCTAACATTCCTCTAAGCAATTCAAACTTTACTCGTGCAAGAGGCTTTGTAAAAATATCAGCCACATTGTCACAAGTTTTACAATATTCAACAATAATTTCCTTTGACTGTACTTTCTCTCTAATAAAATGGAGCTGAGTGTCTATATGTTTGGTGTTCTTATGAAATACTGGATTATGTGCCAAATTTAATGGTGCTCTGGTTGTCACTTTTGATGGAAGTAGAATTCTTCTGTTCTTTTCCTGCATCCTTGAGAAGCCTTCTCAACCAGATTGCTTCATACGTCACTGTACACAATGCTTGATACTCAGCTTCACACGATGACAAAGCTATAGTACTCTGCTTCTTACTGCTCCATGCTATGACCCCGGACCCTATGTTGAATGCGTAACCTGCGATGGACTTTCGATCATCCAGGTTCCCTGCCCAGTCTGAGTATGAAAAACCTGCTAGAGTAACATCAGATACATCAGTGTATAAAATACCATAGTTGACAAGTACCACACAGATACCTCAACATGTTCTTTGCTGCTATCCAGTGACTTTCACGCGGTTTTGACATAAATTGGCTCAACACACTAACAGAGTATGCTAAGTCAGGTCTAGTAAGCTGCCAACCAACTGTCGATACATTGTAGCATCAACCTCTTTAGTGTCATCGTCACTTCTCAATTTTAGATTCTTTTGCAAAGGTGTCGCTGCTGATCTACACTGATTCATATCAAACTTTTCCAACAAATTTCTGGCATACTTCCCTTGGGTAAGAAAAGTTTGCCCATTATCTCTACATACTTCTAATCCCAAACTGTAATGAAGGCTTCTGAGATCCTTCATCTCAAAAACTTGTGCCATTAGCCTTTTGATTCCTTTGATTGAATCAGCTGCTTCTCCTGTTATAATCATGTCATCCACATACAAAGAAATCAAAATAATCTGCCTCTGATCATTATACTTGGTATACAAATTTGGGTCATTTAAGCTCCTATGAAAGCCATGCTCTGCAAAGAAAGAATCAACCTTTTCGTACCAAGACCTGGGTGCTTGCTTTAAACCATATAAAGCCTTTTTCAATCTGCAAACAAGATGTTCCTGCCCCTGCTTTACAAATCCTTCTGGCTGTATTAAGTAAATTTCCTCTTTTAAATCACCATTTAGAAATGCAGATTTAACATCAAGCTGGTGTAATTCCCAATTACATTTAGTAGCTAAAGCAATAAGCATTCTGATTATATTTAGCTTTGCTACAAGTGCAAAAGTATCATCAAAATCTATACCCTCCTGCTGTGAATACCCTTTTGCAACCAACCTATCTTTTAATTTCTCTATACTTCCATCTGCATTCATATTTGGTTTAAACACCCATTTACATCCTATGGGTGTTTTATTCTTGGGCAGCTCAACTAAATCCCAAGTATCATTTCTAAGAATTGATTCCATTTCTTCATTCATTGCAGTCCTCCACACCTTAAATTGACTAGCTTCTTTGTAATTAGCAGGTTCTACAATGTTTAAAATTTTTGACATTAAAGCATAGTCTCTCAATTTAGCAGGTAATCTTGTCTTCCTACCTGACCTCCTTGGTAGGGGACTTACCTCAACTTTGTCTATTTGAGTGCTTGCATCATCATTAATTACATTGTCTGTCACTTATTCTTCTTGTTTCTGTTCTTGCTCTTCATCTTCCTCACGGTTTTCTTCTATAAGCAATGGAATGTGGCAATCACTGTTAGAATCCTCCTTTCCTTCTTCAACCTGTTCATGAAATATGACATCTCTGCTTACAAAAAATTTGTGAGTCATAGGATTATACAACTTATATGCTTTGAATTGAGTGTCATATCCAACAAATATACATTTCAAGGCTTTGGGGTCTAACTTCTTCCTATCTGCCTTAGGTATATGAGCATAAGCTTTTGACCCAAATATTCTTAAATGACTAACTGTTGGTTTGAATCCAAACAATGCTTCAAAAGGGGTTTTGAAGCCTAGACATCTAGTAGGACTCCTATTCTTCAAATATATAGCAGTGTTAATAGCTTCTGCCCAAAGACCATTTGATAGACTCTTACCTTGTAGCATACTCCTTGCGCACTCCACTAGAGTTCTGTTCTTCCGTTCTGCCACTCCATTCTGCTGTGGAGTGTGTGGCACTGTAAACTGCTGCATAATCCCATGTTCCTTGTAGAAATTCATGAACTCTCCCAACCTGTATTCTCCCCATTGATCTGAGTGGAGAATTTTTATCCTTTTCCCTGTCTGATTCTCTACCATAGATTTAAACTCTATAAAATACTGAAAGGCTTGACTCTTTTTACTTAGAAAGTATATCCACGAATACCTAGTGCAATCATCTGTAAACAAGAGAAAGTAATATGCTCCCCCTAATGACCTAGTTTGCACAGGTCCACAAATATTTGTATGCACCAATTCTATAATATCCCTTTCCTTTCTGTTAACATGCAAAGGGAACTCTTCCCTATGAATTTTCCCTAATACACACCCATCACAATCCAGCTTAGCATTATGAAAAACAGGTAGTTCGTCGACCATACCTTTTCTCTGTAGTAAGATGAGGTCATGCAGATTAAGATGGCCGAATCTCTGATGCCATAGATCTTCGACTGTTGATCTGGCTACCACCATTGCTTGCTATGGCATACTCTTTGCATCTAATCTGTACAGGCTCCCCATGCGCACTCCTTTTGCAACTATCTCCATCTGGCTATCCTTAATGACACAGATATTCTTAAAGAATTGAACTTGCATATCCTGGTCAGTGATCATTGAGACAGAGACCAAATTTTTCTTGATTCCTGGAACATATAATACATTTTTAAGATGCCTAATGTCACCACTAGGTAGCTTTACAGGAATGTCACCATGTCCTTTGATCTCATTTCCACTATCATTTCTTAAATAAATTTTCGACCCACATGATGTTTCTTCAAGAAATTCAAACCAGTCCTTCTTACCAATCATATGTGAGGATGCGCCTTAGTCGACATACCATATATCATCCTCATCTCCCTTTGAAGTTAAAAGAGCACAATCGACTGTAAATAGTCGAAGTTCATGGTTGTGGTCCTCTTTCTCCCCAACAAAGTAACCCTTATGTTTCCTCTGCTTGTTTCTTCCTTCATCTGCTTGCCTCTTATAACATTCTCTAATCCGATGACCAGGTTTTCCACAGTAAAAGCATTTCTTAATGGGAAAATCATTAGCAGTCATACCTTTAAACTGTCTCCTCTGAAATGCATTGGCTCATTTCTACTGCTGCTGCTGCGGTTGCTGGTGGTGGTGCTACTTCCCTCTGTACTACCTCCTTTTTGCCATCAGAGCAAGGTCATTGCTCTGAGTTTTCAAATTTTGCCATCGCTCTTCTTCCTGCAGCAGGATCCCAGTCAACTTTTCAAATGAAGGGACTTTCCCCCTCGCTGACAGCCTTGTGATGAAAATATGGTATTCATCAATCATTCTGTTCAATGTGAGCGTGACCAGATCTGAATCGGAAACTTTCTCTCCGATTGCTCCCAATCTGTCACTCAAATCCTTGACTCTAGCAATGAATCCAGCAACGGACTCATTCTCCTCCATCTTCAATGCAAACAGCTTGCCTTTAAGTGACAAGACACGGTTTGTATTGTGTGTCTCGTACAGGTTTTTGATTGTCGTCCAAATGTCTGCGACCGATTTACAGTCTCTAATATGGGGGATAACATTGTCCTTGACGGACATTTTCAATATGACTTTTGCTTTCATTTCCCTTTTATCCCAATCTTGCTCTTGTGTCACTGCTCCTGCTCTCGGCTCATTTCTTGTGACGATCGCCCATGCATTTGCACTTTCAAGAAAAGTCTGTATCTTGAATTTCTAGTTATTGAAATTTGATCCATCGAGTTTGCCAGACTCGTGGAGATATGATTCTAAATTGTTATTCATATTGACTTATACGAGATCCAAACCTCTGAAAAAAACTTGTACCTTCACTGTGCCACCACCGGGCAAGTCCGATCTGCTGCCACTGAACAGATCCAGAACTTCTCTGCGCCACCACCAGGCAATACGCCTCCACCGGGCAAGTCCGATCTGCTCCCACCGAATAGATCCAGAGCTTCACTGCACCACCACCGGGCAATACGCCTCCACCAGGCAAGTTCGATCTGCTGCAACCGAGTAGATCAGGAACTTCAGCACGCCACCACAGGGTTGCTTCGATCTGCGTCCACCGAACAAATCTGTAAACTCAAAGTGCCACCACCGGGCAACTCCGATCTACAATGAAAAATTGCAAATTTTCAAAGAGAAAGAGGTTGGCTCCTTAGCGCTCCTCAACAGCTACAGATCCGCGCCAAACATAGAAAAGAAAAATTCACGGTGTCTACAGAAATTGGCGCGCTTAACAGCCTCGGATCCGCGCCAATCCAGTTACTTTTTCGTTGGCGCGCTTAACAGCCACAAACCCATGCTAATGGGTGCGTCTGTTCACTAAAAAATCGTGCCAATCCGCTTCTACACTCAAAAGCACACAACCAGTCCGGGCCAACCCTTTCTTGCACTCAGAGATGATCAGTCATTTGAGATCCGTCTTCAGGTGTTGCTGCAATCCACCTGATACTCCACTGCCACTACAATTATCTAATCAATGATGCATCTAAAAAAAATAAGGCTGTCCCTACTCTAAGCTCTGATACCAAGATAAAATATAAACAGAATTGAAAAGAAGGAGATGTAGCTCATAGGCGTGGCCTGCACCTAGAGACTACACTCACAAAACAGAGAGATCACTCTCGTACACTCTATTTCCATCAAATGAAGGATTACATCATTTAAGTACAACTCAAGAAATCAGGGAGTTGCAACCACACTCCTAAATTCTAGAAATAAATCCTAAACTAAGGAGATACATTACAACTATGTAACCATTTCTCCATTAATACAAAATAATATTTAGTTATTTTAAACTATAGATGCTTCAAGACTTATTATGTTTCCCCAAGAAATTGATGATCGATACTTAGCAAATAGTCCCACCATGTACCATGCAACCTCTTCTCAAATGCTCTTAGAAAGAAACTTATTTGATTTCCATCCGCTTCCAAAAGTTTGTTAAGAGATCCTAAACCATAATTAATTATTCTAACATCTGCAAACTCAACTTGAGAGGATTATATTTCCTCTAAAAGTTTGTTAAGAGATCCTAAACCACAATTAATTATTTGAACATCTACGCACTCAACTTGAGATGATTATATTTCCTCCTTTTCTAGCCAACACAATTTGGTGTAAACTCCAGATCATATTTAGAAATTTTTCATTCATGTAGGTCAAAGCAGTATGCAAATGGAGCTTTTCTTGGTTGTGTATGTTGAAATATTAATTTGCAACTGTCGCATTTATTTCCAGCAAAACCAGCAGACTTCCCTGCACCGCTCTTGTCGAATCAGTGGTATTCCTCGGAGGGGCTTCGATCACACTCACCTGTTGACACGTGTCCACAGTAGTCCTTGCCAAAACCGTCGTTCCCCACAGCTTAACGTTCAGCAAATAAGGCCGCCCGATATTGCCAACAGCCGTCTGATTGTTTTGGGGCAGATCTACAGTTAAGAGAGCAGCTGCACATATTTTTTGTTTGACCTCCGTATAACTGACAAAACCATATGCAAGGCTGACTGAATCAATTTACCGCCATGCTGAAGTAATTAAAGAATTTAATTGAAATGTACTAGGGTTCATAAATGTAGGTGAAGTTTTAATTCACGGGAGTAATTTTTTTTCAAAGTAATATGTAATGTCGTTTTGTTTTTTTTTGTTGTAGTTGAATGTGTAATACGCACAACAATGTGGAAAAAAAGGGCAATACGCAACAGCATATGTAATGTTTTTTTTTTTTTTGTTGAATATGCAATGTAATGGAATGAAATACGTAATAGCAGCAGTGCAAATGAAAAGATTTTACACAACAGTGTTTTATTTTTTTTGAGAAACAGAGTATTTCTCTCTGTTGCAGAGACAGAGTAAATTCTTGTTGGAACTGAAGCGTTCTAGTTGTAATCCCTCTGAGAGAAGAAGAAATCTATGTAACAACAATTTTATTAATGAATCCAAGTGTTCTTTGTGCATGTGTAAAACTTTGTCTTCAGCAAACAAATTTTTTATTTCTTGGGTTAAAACAGAGCATTTTTCTCTGTTCAGTAGTTTTTGTTTGAAATTACCAAAAATTTCCAACATGGTATCAGAGCTTGTCCAGGCTCTTTGAAGGTGTCAAAGAAGCTGAAGGAAGGATTTTTGTTGCAGCAGCGTCTCCAGTAGAGTGAAGACTTAGTGAAGACGAATCCAAGGTATTTCTCAGATTAGTTTTTTGTGTGTTGCTGTTGAGAACAGACAGTTATTTCTAAATACAGTGAAGTATTTTGAAGCATAATTTAGAGTGCAAGAATGGTTGGATCTAGCACTAGCATGGGTATCTGTAATACCCAGCTCCCACAATTTAATGAGAAAAACTATGATTATTGGACAATAACCATGAGAGCCCTGCTTACCTCACAAGATTTATGGGAATTTGTAGAGGATGGATTTGAAGAACCAGCAGATGAAAATGAGTTTAATAATTTAACTCAGGCAGAGAAAAAATGGTTGAAGAGCTATAAGAAGAAGGATTCTAAAGCCCTCATTTTCTTATATCAAGCAGTGCATAAGAGTGTTTCCAAGAATAGCAGCAACCAAGACATCCAAAGAAGCATGACAAACTCTCAAGACAACCTATCAAGGTATGGAGAAAGTGAAGATAGAAAAACTACAATTGTTGAGGAGAGATTTTGAGAATCTATACATGAAGGAGTCAGATAATATTGACTCATTCTTCACACAGGTAATTGGTCTGGTCACATAGATAAGGTCTCATGGAGAGTTTCTTGAAGAAAGCAGGATTGTGGAGAAAATATCGAGGATCCTACCTTCAAAGTTCGATGTGATTGTCACCACCATAGAAGAGACAAAGGATCTCACAAATTTCTCAGTTGATGAACTACATGCATCATTGATAACACATGAGCAGAGATTGAGTAGAAATGAAAACTCATCTCTAGAACATGCCTTTAAGACCTAGATGTCTTTTGGAAGAGGAAGAGGTCAAGGCAGAGGAAACAAGAGAGGAAAAGGCAGAAGCCAAAATAGAGGTGGAAGAAATAGTCCAGCAAACACTCAAGGAAGAGGCAGCAATCCAAATCAGAACGAAGGTCAAGGTAGCAGCCAACAAAGTTGACAACATCATGTTCAAGGACAAAGGTATGAAAAATCCAATATTCAATGTTACTATTGTAAAAATTATGGGCATTATCCAAATGAATGTAGGAAGAAGCAGCATGATATGAATAATAGATCTAGTGCAAATTTCACTAAAGAAAATATCAGCCAAGATATTTTGTTGTTAGCTCGTAATATGGCTAAAACAAAGAGTGATGATATATGGTTTCTAGACTCTGGTTGCAGTAACCATATGACAGGAAACATAGCCCTGTTTTCTAAGTTAGATCAGAGTGTGAAGTCACAAGTCACACTTGGCACTGATAGTAAAGTGTCTGTTATGGGAAAAGGAGAAATAAATATCCTAACAAAGAAAGGTGAAAAGAAAACCATAGCAGATGTCTATTATGTTCCTGGAATGAAATGTAACCTCTTAAGTATTGAACAGCTTGTTCAAAAGGGTTACAATGTTTTCTTTGAGAATGATGTATGCACCATCATGGATAGAAAACCCAGCAAACTATGTATTGCTGAAGTGAAAATGACAAGGAACAGGATGTTCCCTCTCAGGATAAAAGCGGTGTTGAAAGATCGGGTAGAAATTGCAACAGTTACACAAGAGACTTTCCAAAGCGAACCAAAAGATGAAAATTGGTTGTGGCACTTGATATTTGGACATCTCAACTTTGGAGGTCTTAACTTGTTGAGTAGAAAATGAATGGTAAGAGGATTACCATTGATAGAGAAACCAGACAACCTTTGTGAAGGTTTGATCTTGGGGAAGCAACACAGAGAAATTTTTCCATCAGGGAAAAGCATAAGGGCAAAAACACCCTTAGAAATTGTCTACTCATATTTATGTAGACCGATGCAAACTCCATCACTTGCAGGCAGCCTCTATATTCTAACATTCATTGATGATTATACTAGAAAAACTTGGGTTTATTTCCTGAAGAACAAAAGTGAAGTGTTTGAAAAATTTCGCAATTTCAAAGCACTTGTAGAAAACCAAAGTGGGTTGCATATCAAATTTTTAAGAAATGATAGAGGAGGTGAGTATATCTCCAAAGAATTTCTACATTTTTATAAAGAAAATGGAATTCATAAGCAGTTTACCACAAGGTACATTCTGCAGCAAAATGGTGTTGCCGAAAGGAAAAATAGGACAATCATGGATATCGCGAGGAGTATGTTAAAGGCAAAGTATTTTCCAAATGATTATTGGGCTGAAAATGTACACTGTGCAGCGTATATTTTGAATAGGTGTCCTACAAAAGCAGTCTTGAACAGAGTGCTGGAAGAAGCATGGAGTACGAGAAAGCAAGGAGTCACCCACATGAAAGTTTTTGGATGTGTGGCTTATGCACACATTTTAGATCGGCTAAGGAAGAAGTTGGACAGCAAAGGGGAGAAATGTATTTTCATTGGATACAGTGAGGAATCCAAAGCTTATAGATTGTATAACCCATCCACCAAGAAGTTTTTTGTGAGCAGAGATGTTCATTTCATTGAGGAGGAAGTTGGGATGGAAGCATAGAGAAAACAGTGAATGTTAAAAACTCTTTGTTACATGATGAAGATGATGAGTAGATGGTTGAAATACATCCCCAAATAGCAGTGCCAACACAAGGGCAACAAGAGACACCCTTGAGGAGAAATGAAAGTGCTTCTCCAAGCACACCACAAGGAGGAAATTCAAGTGCTTCTTCAAGCACTTGTATACTAAATGAAAGAGGTAAGAAATTCAGAAATTTAAGTGATATTTATGATGAAAGTATGAATTCTTTGTTTGCTTTATATTGTCATGTTGATGACCCTATTCATTTCGAAGATGCTATTAAGGATAGGAAATGGATAGAAGCTATGGATGAGGAGATCAATGCCATAGAAAGAAACAAGACATGGGATTTAGTTGAATTACCAAAAGAAAAAGAAGTCATTGGAGTTAAATGGGTTTATAAGACCAAGAGTAATGCTGAAGGAAAAATAGAAAGACACAAGGCAAGACTTGTTGTCAAAAGATATAAGCAGCAACATGGGAAAGACTATGAGGAAACTTTCGCACTGGTTGCTAGAATGGAAACCGTGAGAGCAGTGTTATCTGTAGCAGCACAAAACAAGTAGAAAGTTTACCAAATGGATGTGAAGTCAATATTCCTAAATGGAGTGTTAAAGGAAGAGGTTTACATTGAACAACCTCCAGGCTATGAAAAGAAAGGCTAAGAGCACAAAGTGTGCAGATTGAAGAAAGCTCTTTATGAGCTGAAGCAAGCACCAAGAGCGTGGTACAGTAGGATAGATTCCTATCTACTAGAAATGGATTTGAAAAGTGTGAGGGAGAACCCACCCTCTACATCAAAGAAAATAATGGTAAAATTCTAATTGTTGTGTTATATGTTGATGATGTTATTTTCACACGTAATGATAATCATCTTATTGAGAATTTCAAAACAATCATGAAAGAAGAATTTAAAATGACTGACATGGGTTTGCTGAGATACTTCTTAGGAATAGAATTGGAACAAAATGGAAATGGGATTTTTATCTCACTAGAGAAATATGCAAATGAAGTGTTGGAAAGATTTAATATGTAGGACAACAAAGCAGCAATCACTCCCACAGTGATGGGATTAAAACTCAACAAAGAGGATAGCAACAAGGATTTTGATCCTAGTTTGTACAAGAGCATAGTTGGCAGCCTCATGTATTTGACTGCAACTAGGCTGGATATAATGCATGATGTTAGTTTAATTTCTAGATTCATAGAGAGGCCAAAAGAAGCACATTGGTAGGTAGCAAAAAGGATTCAGAGGTATGTTAAAGGTACTAAACAATTTGGCATTTTATATACTAATTCAGAATGTTCATATTTAATTGGATACACTGATAGTGATCCGATTGGAAGTGTAGATGATCGGAAAAGCACATCTGGTTATGTTTTTCACATGGGTTTAAGAGCCATTTCATGGGCTTCTAAAAAAGCAGCCTATTGTAACGTTGTCTATAGCAGAGGTAGAATATGTGGCAGCTACAGCAGCAGCATGTCAAGCAGTTTGGATAAGAAGAATGTTAAGAAGTTTATGCCAAGAGCAAGTAAAAGGAACTGTGATTTTTTGTGACAATAGCTCAGCTATTGCATTATCCAAGAATTCTGTGTTTCATAAGAGAACGAAGCACATTGACACAAAGTTTCATTACATCAGGGAATTGGTAAACAATGGAGAAATTGTCTTAAAACATTGCAGGACTCAGGAGCAGATTGCAAACATTTTGACCAAACCATTGGGGCAGAAAAGTTTTGAATTTTTGAGGAAATGCTTGGGTATGACTAATAACCCCACAGTTGAAATTAAATGGGAGTGTTGAAATATTAATTTGCAACTGCCACATTTATCTCCAGCAAAACCGACAGACTTCCCCACACTGCTCTTGCCAGATCAGTGGTATTTCTTGGAGGGGCTCCGATCACACTCACCTGTTGATGCGTGTCCATAGTAGTCCTTGCCAAAACTGTCGTTCCCCGAAGCTTAAAGTTCAACAAATAAGGCCGCCCGATATTGCTAGCACTCGTCCGATTGTTTTGGGGCAGATCTATAGTTAAGAGAGCAACTGCACATATTTTTTGTTTGACCTCCGTATGGCTCACAAAACATATGCAAGGCGGACTAAATCAATTTACTGCCATGCTGAAGTAATTAAAGAATTTAATTGAAATGTACTAGGGTCAGTAAATGTAGTGAAGTTTTAATTCACAGGACTAATTTTTTTTCAAAGTAATATGTAATGTCGTTTTGTTTATTTTGCTAAAGTAATTAAAGAATTTAATTGAAATGTACTAGGGTCAGTAAATGTAGTGAAGTTTTAATTCACAGGACTAATTTTTTTTCAAAGTAATATGTAATGTCGTTTTGTTTATTTTGTTGTAGTTGAATGTGTAATACACACAACAGTGCGAACAAAAAAAAGGGCAATATGCAACAACGTATGTAATGTTTTTTCTGTTGAATATGCAATGTAATGGAATGAAATACGTAACAACAGCAGCGTAAATGAAAAGATTTTACACAACAGTGTTTTATTTTTTTTGAGAAACAAAGTATTGCTCTCAGTTGCAGTGCAGAGACATAGTAAATTTTTGTTGGAACTGAAGTGTTCTGGTTGTTGTAATCTCTCTGTGAAAGGAAGAAATCTATGTGACAGCAATTTTATTAATGAATCCAGGTGTTATTTGTGCATGTGTAAAATTTTGCCTTCACCTAACAAATTTTTAATTTCCTTAGATAAAACCGGACATTTTTCTATCTTCAATAATTTTTGTTTGAAATTACCAGAAATTTCCAACAGTATATAATCCTTATAATCCTTTCCTGCGAGTGAAATACTATTCCAATTTACGTTAGTCCCACCGGATGTGGCTTGTGGAATCCGTAGGTTACCTTCTGACGACCTTTAAAGTGATGATATTGAAAAGAGAAGAGCCCTCCATGCAGAGGGACAACGTGGGTTTAACAACTCGTTTCGATTGTCCCGTAGTTATCGCACTCCACCGATCTTTGAAGTTGTCTCCATAAGCATATATTATGTTTTCTTTGATCACAGGATGTCCCGGCAGATGTGGCTTGTGGAATCCCTAGGTTACCTTGTCACGACCTTTACCTTGTCACGACCTTTACCTTGAAGAGCCCTCCATGGGTTCAACAACTCTGTCTCGTAGTTATCGCACTCCTCCGATCTTTGAAGTTGTCTCCATAAGCATATATTATGTTTTCAGCATGGCATGCACCCATGTGGATTCCCATCATAATTGTTTATAATGCTACCCCACAGTTTCAGAATTGATGTTGTCGATAAATGAATCTACAAGAGCATTAGTGACAGGTTGCTTTTTAATAATTGGATAAAAATTTACAATTTTTCCATATTAGAACCTTTGATCAAGAGAACACCATATGAGATCACACAAATTGATACATTCTGGTGTCAGTTTCTTCTTTTGAGGAATAAAATCTCTTAAACAAACACTTTATGTGATTTGTCTTTTCCATTAAGATTGGCGTATAAAAGTGGATTCTTCGAGAAGTTTCGAAGATTAACCTCCTGGGTCACAATTTTTATAGCTGCATCTGAAAACTTCTTTTGCTTGCTGGGTTTAGTTCTTTCAATACGTCTACAATCTGGTGCACCACAATAGCACTGTTGATTGTTGCCAAATTGGATCCACTGGTAATTCATATGTTATGAAGTCTCCTTTTCCTTAGCAAAAACTCCAACTCTGGTCTCCTCGTCATTTTTCACATTCAACACTGAAATCAGGATGAGTTGTTACCATGGATTTTTAATCTCCTCCTTAACCTCAATCAATATTTCCTCTGTAAAGTAAGTAGTTGTTTTCAACGTGCAACCTATGATCAGTTGCAAAATAAATTATTGAAGTGCTGCAAAATCGTCTCCAATCTTCGGCAAGAACAATGATGGTGTTTACTAATACTCTTATAACATATTAACTTTATCAATCGTTTAAAAATTAGAGAGCGATAATCTTAAAAAAAAAAAAATATACCATGAGCAATGAAGAAATTGTTTCTAAATGGACCTTGGTGCAAAGCATTATTCTTTGGATCATAGTTACCAAGTTTGAATTCGAATTTGTATTTGAATTTGATTCAATTAGAAAAAATTTGACTCTCTAAAATTCAATATGGAAAAAAATTGGCTAATATACATCTTACACTATTTGCCAATATACATCTTACACTATCATTAATAACATTTTTTCTTAAATTTTGAATAATCTAAATTAACAACTTAATTATATTTGAGAAGTTGCAAATAAATTTAGACGTTGAAATTAGTAGAAACAATTATTCTTCAATGGAAGTGAATGAGATATTGGAATTAGTAGAAACAACTCCTCTTCAATGGAAGTGAATAAGATAAAATGGGGAGATCAAATTCTTTAACATTAAAAAAAGGAACCCTTAAAATTGTAAGTTGGTCAATCAAAATATAACTAATGCTATAATTTTTAATGATCAATATTTAGACAATTTCCTAATTACTAACTGAATATAGATAAAAAGTCATTAAATTAGAACTATCAAGAATAATCAAATTAGAAATATTTTGCTATTTTCCTAATTGTACCAAAAGGTAGTAACTAATGCTTTAGTTTTTAATGACGAATATTTAGGCAATTCCTAATTACTAACATAATAAAATATAGATAAAAAATAATTAAATTAGAATTATCAAGAATCATCAGATTAGAACTATCTTGCTGTTTTCTTGATTGTTTAAAAAATTTAGAAACCATATTATATTTTCTTTACAAATTTCTTAAAAGAAAAACTAAATTACAACCAATTTAAAAAACTAAATTACAACCAATTTTATTATGAATAAATAATTTCAATTACATTACTCACTCATCAAAGAATTATAATATATATATAAAGTGAAAAAAAAAAAATTATTGTTAAAAATAAAAATTAAATAAAAACTATTAATTAATTGTATACGTTTTTAGAGAACTTTTTATTTTAAATATAAAAAATAATAAACATTGAAAAAACAATGTAAAAATTAATAACAAATCAAATTTACTAACACATCAAAATAACTTTGATATTGAAAAAACAATATAAAAATTAATAACAAATCAAATTTACTAACACATCAAAATAACTTTGATATAAATAAAACTCTGATTTTTTAATCATTAATCACAACAATATTGCAAAACAAACACAGAAAATTACTAACACATAAAAATAACTAACTTTGATATAATAGAAATCTGATTTTTTAATCATTAATCACAACAGTATTACATAACAAACAAGGAAAATTAAGTTTTTAACAGCTCAATAATTTTAAACATGAGAATTACGTTCAGCTGTTCAATATCTACAAGTGCAAGATGAAATTAATGCACAGAAAATAGAAAATAGAATACGAACGACTTCTTGAAAAACACAAATCAAATAAAATTTTAAAAATAAATTTGGGAAACTGATGTGTCTGAACAAGGTATTAACTGCCAATCAAACCGAATTGAAGAATTTCAGCCCGATTCGGCCGAATTTGATAACTATGCTCTAGACTAACCACAAAACAAAGATGCCATGTAAAACAAATCTATCCCAACTTCGACATGTAGATCCCTACACTTGCATTCTTCATATAATTACAAAAATGGCATGTATATAGCATATTTTCACATTCCTTGGATAAGCACAGGTGCTCCCTAAGATCTTTGTTCTCCTTCAACGTTCTAACATGGAAATCAGTTACGTCGTCATAGCAACAATATTTTGCATCATCCTTTCAATATTTCATGAATTTCACTTGAAAAAATTCAATATTTTGACCTCGCATGATTAGTAGTCTTGGTTGGCCATGGAGTCAAACCAAAAATTGAAATTGGCCCCCATATGAAATTTCTGAAAATTAAAATTTCCATGAAATCTTTATTTTCCAGATTTTTATTCTTTTTCCCATCAACAAATATAAAACTTTTGAAAACTTAAAATTAAATTTTTAGTTTCTAAAATTATTTATGTACAACTTCTACCTATAAGCAATGTTGATCAGGTGTAATCCACCTTCCAATGATACTAGGCTAACATTCGAGTGTTGGACCTTATGCCTTTGTGCTCCTAAAATTCAAAAATTAAAATAAGCATGCACCACATAAAATATTCAAACAAACAATTTGATACATACCACAAAACTGATATTTGTTGTTGATGAAAGAAAGATGCCATGTAGTCAAATATTAGGTCATAAAATTGATGAGAAAATTTTGTAGTTGCCTCTTTTTCTTGAATAGTTTGCAGTTACCTCCTTTTCTTGAATAGTTTTCTGACATGTGTCTTCTTGCACACAACAAGAGTCACATTGATATTGTTGACCAAAGAAAGATGCCATGTACTCAACTATTAGGTCATAAAATTGATGAGAAAATTTTGTAGTTGCCTCCTATTCTTGAATAGTTTGCAGTTACCTCCTTTTCTTGAATAGTTTTCTGACATGTGTCTTCTTGCACACAACAAGAGTCACTGCTTTTTTCAACTTTAAGATTTTCTTGAAAATATTGTTGTTGGTCATCTTCTTCCCACTTGCCTATGAGCGATTCTTCTTAAAATATAAAAAAAATAAGATATTTGAGGGTTTTTTGGAGTTCTGTGATATCTTCTTTTTCTTAGGATAAATTTATTTAGGAAAAACATAGATGAAGCCATTTTGAAAACCCATAAAAATAGTACCTAAAGTGAATTGAATACCACAGGGAATGATATATAACCAATCAATAGCTTCTTTCCACCCTCAATAATGAGTTCAAAAAGTTATGAAACCTAGGGAAAAAATTTATAATTTGTTCCAACGATGTAGTAACCCCAAAGATAGGTCATGGCTCTGAGGAAACAGTACCCATGACATCTAAAGAGGAAACAATACCCATGACATCTAAAGATTAATGAAAAACCTTTAAAATTTGTTGGAAAAAAAAATAAAACATGAGATCTTGCAATGAATAATCTAATTTTAAAACCTAACTTTAATACCAGATTCACAAAGATAACTAAGTGTGACAAGATTTTATATTAAAAAGTGCATTAGAAAAAAATAAAGAAAACAAAACTTTATAACTCAAGAAATTTTAGTATAATAAAAACACAATGAAAAACAACAAAGAAAACATTCCTGTAATACTCAAAGAACTAGAATCGAGCTAATTTATATTCTTCAATTTCAAATAGCTTCACTCATTACATTCTCTTCACGCTTTTTCCACTCTCAACCTATGAACCCTTTCAAATTATTCCTTTCTCATATTTATCTTGCCCGTTACGGTAATTGTCTAATTAGTTACGGAACTGACTCTTGAATTGGTTAAAAAACACATTTTAAACTGTTGTAAAAATGGTTTATAAGGCTTTTTAAAATAAAATTACAAATTTTGAAATAATATATATATAAAAAAAATATAATATTCATATTGGCCCTTTAAAAGAATGCGGTTGGGTTCTATATTATAACACAACATATAGGTTATCATCTTTTAATATTGCTGTAGTTTAACTAGCCCGAGGAATTGCCCAGAAAGTTATGGAAATTCCAGTTAGATAAGGATTTTTGTAAATCCAAGTTATAATTGTTAAACTTCAAAATTTTAGGTGTCTTAAACATTTTTGATGGTTTTGAATCCATTTCCACCATCAAAACATGATTCAAACACTATCTCTAAAAGATTTTTTGAATTTTTTTTGCCCGGATTCAGGCCACTTTTGACCGTCCGGGCAATTCCTCTACCTCAGTAGATGACTCCTTTAATATTCAATTCTCATTGAAAATTCATATGAGCGTGTCCTTGCAGATGTTTCGTGGAAATGCGATGGAGGATGGATGTCAATGTGCATCCAGTTTACATGGGCAGTGCCCATTGGCTATTTCTGTAGATGAGGACGGTTCCCACGAGATGAATGTGGACCTTATATCACCAGATAGGAAGTTTAGACAATCCACTCTCTAGGATCTATTTTGACTTTATCTCTCCTGCACTTTGACCTTCCGGAATCTCGTTGATTTGGAGCTAAAGGATTGTGGACCATCGATTTGTCTTAGATATCAACTCTTTCTACATAATGGTACAATCTCTAACTCCATAGGATAGAGACCAGGTTCCCTCTTTTTGTTAGCAATAGGAAATTACAGCCTTGGCAGTTTCATATTTTAAAAAGGCATATAATAGTCTGGAAGTGGAAGGTGTGGAATCACACATATGGGCAGTTGATGAATATCTTATAATGTTTAGTGATGATGACAATGCGGAGTTGTATAAGGAGGTTAAGGTGGAAGAACTGAACAAGGATATTAAATCAATGAAAAGAGTCCACATGGATGGACTGTAGAACTTTTTGCCCACTTCATAGACATCTCTCAGGAGGACCTTCTACAGATTATTGAGGAATCGAGGACGAGAGGATTCATACATCCTCATTTAAACTCAACCTATATTTCCCTTATTCCAAAGAAATCGGAGGCGGAAACCTTTGCTAATTATCCTCCAATATCACTATGCAATCTAACATACAAGATTATCTCTAAGGTAATTGCCAACAAATTAAAAACATCCTTATCAAAATTCATCTCACTTGAGCAATATGGTTTTATAAATAACATAATAATCCATGATGCAGTGGTTGTTGCACAAGAATGTAGCACAGTATTAAGTCAAAAAAGATGAATCCAACAATAATGAAGGTAGATATAAAAAAAGCTTATGATTGCTTGGATTGGGGTTATCTGAGACTAGTATTGCACAAAATTGGAATAAACGCAAATATTTTTGAATGGATCATGGGATGTGTGACTACAATACATTATGTTGTAATAATTAATGGATGCCCATCCAAGTTTTTTGTTGCGGAAAAGGGACTTAGACAAGGATGTGTGTTATCCCCCCTTCTTTTTATACCGGCAATGGATGGAATAAGTTTGAAAATTAAAAAAGTTGTGACCACTGGTGAATTTGAAGCACTTAAAATCAACAGACATGTCTCTGTCTCTCATAGCTTCTTTGTTAATCATATCTTGCTGATGGGTATGATAAAAATACTTAAATGGTATTCACTTTCGTTAATTCTAAAAAAGTTTAGGAATGCCACGGGTCTTGTTCAAAATGAACAAAAATCCATCATCTTATATGGATCATGTAACCATGATGATATAAGCTATATCTAGAGGTGCTTTGGGGTAAATGCAATAAATTTAGATAATGGTATGAAATATCTGGGGTATCACCTAAAACCAAGAAGATATAAAAATGTTGATTGGATGTGGTTGGTGGAAACATTCTACTCCAAGATTAAGGGATGTGAATACAGATGTTTATCAATGGGAGGACGTATCATCCTCACATAGTCAGTTCTTACACAGCTGGGGATTTATTGGACACACTTGTTATGCATTCCGCAGATGATCATAAATCTACTAAATTGCATAATGGCAAGCTATATTTGGTCATGTGCTAGAAGGAGCTGTAAATATCACTTGGTCAAGCTGGAGAAGATTACTAGACCAAAAATATTGGGTGGATGGGGTGTGATAAATCTTAAAATTTTTGGATGGGCATTAATTTTAAAATCTTTATGGAGGGTCATAAACAGTAGAGGCATATGGGGAAAGGTGATCTGATTTAAGTACATGAAAAATAAGGAATTTTCCTTTTGGATGAGACAAGGAGAAACTAGGAAAAAATGTGGTTCACAGATATGGAACAATTTTAACATGGTCAAGAACATCCTCCTCCAGAACATCTTGTGGATTTTTGGATCGGGTAATAGTATTATGTTGGGAAAAGACATCATTATAGGAGTAGGTGAGTTTCCACTTGGTATAATGGAACTAATAAGCCATCTGAACATAAAATTTATTTTCATCCTGAGCCAGTTGATCAATGACTGGAATGGTAACATTCTAATTTGGTTTGACTCCATCCAACCGAACCTTGTAGGACAATACAAATTGAAAAGGCTACAACTTGTAAAATCAATAAAATATGTAGGGATATGTTATGACAACAAAGGGGATTGCATCACATGGGCTGGCAAAAAGAAGAAATGAAGAGAGATAGAGGTGGTGGACTGCTATCTCAAATTATGCTTGAAGAAGCTACATAATGTGGAATATTGTTGGTTTTATAAGTTCTCGCAAATCAATATTCCTATTAAAATTATTTTTTTCCTTTGCTTAATGGTGAGCACCAGTATTGCAGCAATAATTCTGCAACTCCTGGGGTTTCCTACTTTATTTTTATCAACCCGGTAGTACGTAACAAACTTGGAAGTGACGGTGCTGTATGCACAAGTAATAACTCTTACTGCAAGCTATCACTTGGTCAGCTGACGCAAGATCACTAGGAGCTCAAGCCAACTTCTATGAGTTTCCAAAAGAAGCTTTTGACTATAATGAAAGAGAGCTAACTCTACAGAGGCTACTCTATTTGCAAAAAGAGAAGGAAGACTGAAATGTAACACAAACCCTAGCAAACCCTAATTTATCCAACTAACCCTACTTTTGCAGAAAAAGAGATAGAAATTGACGAAATGAATTCCATTGACTGCTGGGAAGGTGAATTACATCTATTTAAACTACTTCTGAAAGAAAATAAGAAAAGAGCAACTTTTTGTATTTTTTGAGTGTTTTTATGTGAAATTATTATGCTTGTAATTTCTCGATTGTGATTGTGGCAGAGGTTTGGTGGTGATGGAGGATGGATTTGGTTTTTGAAAAGGCGGAGGAAGGTGTGAAGAGGTCCTAAGAAGCCCCTAGTACCCTTCTAAAGACTTCCCTTGCAATCAGACTTCGAAAAATCGCTCACAAGAAATTCTACAGGAGGCTGCAGGGGATTTACAGGAAGATCTATATGAGGATCTACAGGAGGAGGCCGAGGGCTATTTTTAGAGGTTTTGAAGGTGGAAAAATGATGGGAAAGGGTAATTAAAGGCTAGACGAAGGTGTTGAGGTGTCTAGAGCTTGTCAAGGAAGATCAAGAGGGAACAGGATGGTTGGATTTGTTCAAATGGCAAGAGGGAAGCTTATGGAGAAAAATGCAGAAATTAGGGCAGATTGGTGAAATATTGCGAATGATTTGGGAAATCTGTGAGAAGTGAGTTGATGTTGGCTTCTTTATGGATGTACGGTGAGTTTAGATGCCCAGCAAGAGATCTGCACATCTACTTATGAAAATTGATCAAAGAAAGGACTAACTATACCATGAAAACAAAATTTTCTCTAGGTTGACCTAATTTCTGACCTACAAACAAAAAATGCTGAACAGTAACCTTTGAATAGAAAAGCATGCAGAGAGATCTATTGTAAAAGAACAGGAAATGATCTAGGCAACTGAATCTGAAGCAATACATTAATCTTTCCAAATCAAGTCATCACACTAGAAATTGCATGGGAGAGCAACACTGTGGTTTTGGTGGCAGTAGTAGTGCCTTAACCTCAAATCATAGTCCTAGAAAGGGAGAAAGGAGATCAGGACCTGCTGTTGGCCTTTTTGAATCTTAACCTATCACTGCATTAGCCTACTTGAGCAACTGAAACAAAAACAACTATGCAAACCATCAAAAGCAACCTATTCTAAACAAGGTAGAGTGAATCTATGTAACAGAAATTAACTCATGAACTGAAGCAAAAAAATATAAGTACAAGGCAAGAGGTGTTGGGCAGCTTGGGTTGAGCTTTAACCCAAGAGCTTCAACCCTCTGAAAGAGATCAATGTTGGCTCAAAAACTATTTCATCTCCATTATCAAAAATAAAAGTCACATTACATAAACTATTCTAAAAAAGGAAGCTCGAAGATGAGCTGATCAAGTGTTGCACAAAAGTGTGAAATTTCTACTAATGACTTTCTAACTTACTGAAGCTCTAAGCCCCCTTATTTATACAAATGGAGTCCCCCAACAACCTTCCTAAAATCAAGGAGCTCGGCTTCCCAGAATTGGAGATAAACAACAGTCCTTCTTTACTTGCTCGGCTGCCCCTTGGATGCATCAATGTGGCTGCTTATGCTCTGAGTTGGTAATAGAGGATTCGAGGAAAGGGGTCATAAATGAAGGAGACACACACCTACAAATCCTCTTCCCTATTTTCCTTGAATATTTGCTGCCATTTGCTCATAAATCCTTTGACTTTGTCCAAAATTGACCAAAAAATCTGCATAAAGCACACATTAGACTACATGGCAAAATGACTAACCCAATTCACTCTATTAGCATAAATATAGTAAAAAAACATGCAATAAACTAATGAGAATGGTGGATTAAGTCAAATTAAGAGGCAAAATGAGCCCATATAATTACCTATTTTTGGGCTCATCATGACCCCCTACTAAATGGGTTGCTCATCCTCTAAGCAACTAGTCTATATCTTCATCTTTGATGGCTCTGATAGATTCCCTGACATCCCATGCTTCTGATATGATATCTTTCTCTTTATCATGCAATCCTTCCTTTCTATCCACCTCTTCCAACTCTTTCTGTTCTTGCTCCTCTTTTATTCCTTCCAGCAGTCCTAGCAGTAGTGGAGGACTGAATTTGAGGGCAATCCAGTTGGCCTTCAAACTTTCATAGAGTGCTTATATAGTGGCACTCTCCTCAAGGCTTCTCTCATCCTGTTTGGGGAGTGATACTCCCTGATCCATAGGTTGTGTGGCAATGTGTTCCACCTTCTCATGCAGGAATGAATGCAGTCTTCAAACAATCTCTCCATGTCCTCGAAATGTGCAATAGCATGGGCCTGCTCATCGATATATTTGGTGACAGTTTGAGGATTAGCTACAAGGTGTTGGTGGGCACTGATGAGAGCCATGGGGTCTTCTATCTCTGCTCTAATCATCAGAGGCTCATTTAGCTCTTTTTCCATCATTTTTTGGATTTTTGTTGCCCTTTTCTCTTCATGGCTCATCCGAGATGCAATGGCCATTAGTTGCAATTCTCCTCACACAACATTGGGGTCCCATAGGTTCATATCAGTAAGGGCCATGTTGTGTAAATAAAACTATGCTAGCTTCGCTTTGTCCCCAGCTGAACTATGATCACATAGATCCATGAATTAGCCATAATCTTGAAAAGGTATGGTGCCTCTCTGGGCCGGAGTCTTGATTCGGAACTGGAGCCACTGATCCTTGAGGTATATTGCATATGATTTGGCTAGCTACCTGCACTGTAGTGCCTTTATAGCCCAACTGGCCATGTAGGCTAATTGGGCTTCCCTTTCTTGTAGCTGCCTTCTTAAGATCAACACCTCATTTTTTGCCTGGGGTTCCCTTTCCTGTTGCTGTCTTATTAATATCTCACTTTTTGTCTAGGGTTCCTTTTCCTGCTGCTGTCTTTTTAATATTAGCAACTCATTTTCTACCTGGGGTTCCCTTTCTTGTAGCTGCTTCTTTAACGTTTCATTTTCTGCCTCCAATTGAGCTCTTCTGATGCTTTCTGTATGCCTGACCATGCTCAATTCTTTGCCCATTTTTCTCAATTTGTTTTCCATATGCCCAATGTCTTCCACCCCTTTTGATTTTGTAATCTGCATCCATGTATGGGTTCTTACTCTTCCTTTTCCAGCTCAAAGAAAAGAGGGACTACAAACTTTTGTGGGATGATTTTCCCTCCTTCCAGAAGGTTGTAATAAGAGCCTAAATTAGGTTGAGGGTCATGCTCTAGTGTCTCTTTTGCCTTATCTTTCTCCTTGGTCTATTCTTCTGCCTTCTTTTCAAGATTATTAGTCTCTTGAAGCTTTTTCAATGTCTCTTGTAGAGCGGTCTGCACCTCCTGTAGGACTGTTTTAGAGTCCATAAGTTTGATCCTTTCTTTCGAAGTAGAAGCTCTAGAGCTTCCCCTTTCATAGGTAATGGGGGTTTTGGATGGATATTCCTCCTTTTTGATAGTAGGGGCATCTTCAATGATGATGGGCTCCTTCGAAGGTGGCTGAGGCTTCCCCATCTTTATTCCGGTGCCTTTTCGAGCCTTGAAGTACATGGATGGTTGTCTTTTCCTTTTCCCTTTGGGCTTGGCTGGAGTACTAAGTGTAGCAAGAACAGTTGCTGCCTCCCTTGCTAGTGTCTTAGGAGACACTTCTTCCTGCTTTGCTTCTTCTTCTTCTTCATCTACTGTTTTTCCTATTTCTGCTGGTTTTGCTTCTGCTATCTCTAATTTTGTTACCTCCTCTTCTTGCTTAGCTTCTTCTTTTCCTGTCGCAACCTTTTTCTGAACTATCTTAGGCTTCTTCCTTTCAGTTCTTGGCCTCTTCTTTTTCTCTGTTGTGGTTTTACCGTTTTCTACTTTTGATTCTTTCTTCTTCTCTGCTTTAGGCTCATCTTTAGTGGTGTCATGTTTCTCCTTTCCTATCTAGTTTTCTTCTTTTTTTGTGGGGGGTTGCTCTTCTTCCATTTGAGTGTTCTTTTCTTCTTCATGGATTTCCTTCTCAGCTTCCCCTTTTTGTTCTTCCTCTTCACTTTTAGATGGACTAAGGTCATAAGTGAGTTTTTATATCATCCTCTTTAGTCATGTTTCTGAAAATCTCCCAAGCTATGGGGATTGTGAAAGTGTGGAGGGCATCCTCCACCAACAATTTAATTAGCCCATGGTGAGCCAATTGGTCTGGAACTCTTGCCTTCAATTTGGTGCTAGATTCTATTAAGGATTGGAGGAAAAAATATGGAATACTGAGTTTTCAAGATGTAGGAAGGTCCATGCCATATCGTAGTTCATATAATAGTCTGAAATGGTACCCATAAACTAAACTATGTTGTATCTTCCTTCATAGGAGATGTATTTCATAATCTGATAACTGACCTCATTCCATGGGTAAGCTATACTTGTTCCCCTGATGCCATTCTCGTCCTCCATAGGATGTTCATTAGGCTGGAAAAAGGTTTTCTTGGCAACTTGACCCAGTGGTTTTTATTCCTTGCTCTAGGGTAGTCCAAGTGGGAGACTTGTAATCTTACTGATGAACTCAGGGGTGATTTCTATGGTTAGACCCCTAAAACGGACAGTGGCATGGGTTCTTGAGTGAGGTTTTAAAGAAAATATAAATTCCTCTGTGACTTCATCATCATGTCCATGCAACTTTTCAAGGAAAGGCATCCAATTTTCTCTGGTGAAGAGGGCTACCGCTTCTAGATGTTCATGCAGCTTAGTTGAATTTAGAGGCTCCTTCCTCATAAAACCCCCTGTCACGAAGAGGGAGGCAGCAAGTTTCAATCCTGAAAACAAAGGAACAATTGAGGTTTTCTTTTAAGAAACAAGGAGAGAGTTTTTGTGTTCTTTCTTTCAAACAAAAAAAATTGCAACTTTCCTTCCTTCCAAACTCCATTCTCTAGACTCACATTACTTCTATGTCTGTTTGAGGGAAACAATATCTTAAAGAAATAGAGAACATACAAAACTGTGTTTCTTTCCTTTTTACAAAATAAGTAGACTACCCAATGGAAGTTCACTCTTTACAGGCTTAATTTTCTAGAGTTGCATCATTTCTTTACATAGGAGAATACCACGGAGGAGAAAGAGACAGTATTTCAGTGCAAAGAGCAAATGGAGAAATTGTATATATATATTTTTAAAAACACAAGCAGACTCTGTTCTCACTTTCCTTCCATTTTCAACTCAATTCCTCGCTTGGAATCACACTACCCTTTGTATGTATATGGAAATGCAGAGTGTGTTTTCACCGAACCTACCTTTTTCAGCCCAAATTTGTTATAAAATCCTAAATTTTGCTCTGTGATGCTACTCACTGGCCTTCCTATAGAAAGCTTCGTGTAGGACTGTGTTTTCGCTCCTGTAGAGTCCGATAATGCACCTGTAGAGCCCGATAAGTGGGCAAATTCAAAGAATACAGAATTCGACTGTTTCAATGCTCTGGGGGTGGTAGGTAGGCTGCTACAGTCAAGAGCTCATCGAAACAAATGAGAACAAAGGTGGTAAAGGCGGTGGACTGCAGCGTACTTAAGCTTATGGGAGCGTTATGCAGTGATAAGGTGAGGTGGCAAGAAGGGTACATTACCCTCATCCAGACCGTTGGTCCCTACTTCAGTGTCATTATGAAACTTTTATGCCACTTGCCGCAATTATTTCAATCATTCCCATTAGATTCTGCCACTACCTGTCTTGAGATTTTTTTGAGTTGACCGAACACACGTGCTAAGTGCACTTGCTGAGCACAGTTTGAACTGAACAAGGGTGGCCAGTTAGCTGGCCACCAATCTAGTTTAATCACAACCATCTCACTTGTTCATGCAATTTTAAAGTATACACATGCAACAAAGGAACGAGTTTAGTCACTTACCTGTTAGTCAAGAATTGCCTGCTACCGTGTTGTTGCATGCTTAGACTTTGGCGTTCTATCAATGGATTTCTGTTGTTGGCGCCCGTGGATTCTGGATTGGTGGCTCAGCTATCTTGTAATGGTGATCTTCGATTAGGATCGGACTCCTTGCGCGTTCTACACATCTGTGGCTACACTGACCCTGCCTCTAGAGCTCGATTTTTAAGGGAATCGGCTGCTATTGGAATCCTACAGGATTTCTTGTAGCTGCTTCTCCCTCTTTTGAATGCTCTAAATCTATTTTTCTCTGCAAAGATACTATTCTGGCTATGCTTTCAAAATTCCAAATACTTATCCAGGCGGGTTGGAAGACGTACAGAGATCAAAACAGTCTAGGAAAATGACAGATATTCCACAAAGATTCACATAGATTCTCAATATAAAATAAAAACCCTTATTACTGATTTGGGTTTCTCCGTAGAACCTTCTTACCAGTAACCGATTTCAGTGAACAGCCCAAAATAGATCAGGGTGAAGATCCGGATTGTAAGGGCTCATAGCCATCAGCTGCACCACCGTGTAAGGCACTTGCTGCTGCTCTGTCCATCGATCTCTCCCTCATGATTCAAACATAACTATAAGAATCAAGTGGGCTATGGCAAAAGCAGGGTAAGTATCTGGAATCTTCTGAGTTGGTGTGAACAGGGGAAAATGTTTGTATTGTGTATGAGTATGTGGAGGGTACAAGCCTGAGAGAAGCCCTGAGCGGTAGAAGAATGCTATCTTCATGGCTTTCCAGGATGCAGATCGCCCTTGATGTGTCTTTTCGTCATTATGCACATTTGGGTTGCCTTCACAAATACATGAAACCCAGCAGTGTGATCGTTGCGGCTCCTGGTTTCAGGGCAATGAATGAGCAGACTGAGATCGTGGATCGATCCTCGGCTCAATGATTCTTTCCTGGTTGATGGTGCTAAGAAAGTTTCACGACTTGCAGATCATGGATTGATCCTCGGCTCAATGATTCTTTCCCGGTTGATGGTTCTAAGAAAGTTTCACGACTTGCAGTGATGTGTTTGGATGCAAATCCTAGCGGTAGACTTGTTATGACGCATGCAGCTGGCAAGATATCTAAAATTTTCCTGATATCCAAGAATGTTGAATATGTAATTTCAACGCAGCATTTAATACGCCCAAAACCACCAAAGTAAAACCACAAACCCGCGGTAAGT